>CAUJRU010004346.1:0-18354 GCA_963277665.1 Viscum album | reverse complement strand
TTTTAAATTTATCTATATATATATATATATGTTTATATGTTTTAATTTATTCATTTTTATTACGGATTATGTTAATTAATGGATCATAATTGGACAAATTAATTAAGAACTAGCGATTTATGTGGGAAAGGGTTTGAATTTTTTTGAGTTTTCTAAGTAAACTCTTGAAAATAAAGATCTCATTTTATTTACATGCATGATATGTTTTAATATGAGAAAATTAGGGTATATTGAAATCAAATTCCATATTTTTTTATGGTTTTAATCATGATTATACACATTGGAACTAGTATAGTGGAATAATAAACAATTATGACCAAATGATGATAAATATGTCCAACATGATATAAAGGATCGTTTTGAAGAATTAATTCATGATATAGGTCATTAAAATATTGAGAAAACAATATTCTTTGAATGATTTTATAGATATTTTATGAAACTAATATTCCCAAGTTACACTAAATTTACAGTGTTATCTTTAGTTATAAAATTAGTTAACTTGAAAGCATTCAATGGTTTGCATGATAGAAATTTCACTGAATTTCTTAAAATTTTAAAATATCTATTTACAAAAGAAAATGTGCTTCCAAATTCAAATTATGAGTCAGAATAACATTACTCCCAAATAGATTAGGGTATAAAAAATATACATTCTTTCCCCAGTGATTGTGCTTTATATAGGAAGGAATATGAAATTTCATAAAAATGTCCTAAATGTGGGACATCACAATATAAAATAGATGAAAAATCAAACCATGATTCATTCTCAAGAACAATCATCAAACCTCATGCTAAATTAATATGGTACATTCTAATAATTCCTCATTCGATGTGTATATTTAAAAATTCAAATGAAATAAAGCGGCTATGATTTCATACAAATGAGTGTGTATCTGATGGAAACCTACGTCACCCTACTAATTCACCACAATATAAATGACTTGATCATAAATTCCTAATTTTGGAAATGAAGTTATAAATATTAGAATAGTACTGTGCATAGATAGAATGAATCCATATCAGTTCCTCAGTAGTTAATACATTCCATGTTTTTTATGTTTGTTTTCTATAAATTTTACCACATTAATATATATTAAAATAAAATATGTTATGATAATATTGATGATTTATCAAATAAAATAGCTTGGAAATTATATTGATTTTATTTATTAATATTAATTGATGATTTGAAATTTCTATGGGTGATAAGAGTTACAGTATTGTATGCATATGATAAAGAGTATTTTCTTTTTCATTCTATGATTTTTTTCACAATAAATGAATTTCTTACATATGAAAAATTATCTAGATATATAGCTAAGGGACATAATGTTTTTCCAAATTATGAAGAGTGGACTTCATATTATCAATTGAAAAATATATGAAAGAGAGTGTACATGAGACATTAGAGATGTTTGATAATGGATCAAACTTATAAAATATTTAAAAGAAAATTTAAGGGTTTACAAGTGTATGATTTTTTCCTCTGACCATTTTTACCTAAATAATGTTATGACAAGGGGAAACACATTGATGTCGAATTTATAAATAATGGAGGTCCAATCATCAAACAAATATATATAATAAATAGTCCAATTTATTCAATATATCTTGTTGGAAATTTTTAGAGTTAAAACATAACATTGACTTTATGGATTTAATAAAAAAATATGTGATAGTTTTATTTGAACATTTTTAAACGTAAAAGGTAATAAAAAATATATATTGTATGTAATACTAGACTTAGTAAACATGTGAATATGTTTAGATTTTCCTCCACTATAAAAAAACATTACATATTTACATTTTTATTTTCAAACATTAAACAAGGGTGATAATATAAAAAAATTTCAATGTATTCTTGGTATTAAAGTACCTAGTGGGTTTTCATTAAATGTTAAAAATTTGGTTCCATTTAAAGATTTAAAGTTAATAGGTATGAAATCTCATAACTTCCATGTATTGAAGAAAAATATTCTACTAGTTTCATTATTTGTCATATTTCTAATATATATTAGAAAATATATCATTGGGTTATGTTACTTCTTCAATTCCATTTATAGAAAATTCATTGAACCAAATCTGTTAGATGTAACATCCCAGATAAATAAAGAATATGAAATTTTCTTATTTATTAATATTTTTTAATTAAATATTAATATTACTTTAAATGGGTTTCTATGTTCGATAGAGTACTTGATACACAATAACGGGTTTCTTTGAAATCTTACGTTGCACATTAATAATATAATAATATTATTTTAAATGATAGTTAACGCCTAGCCCTTGTATTGGCAGGAATTAATAGAACTAACTAAAATATTATTATATATGTTTGTTAAATATTTTTACATTTATAAATGTTAGAGTCTTGAAATATGAATGAATCCAATTTTAAGCATAAATATTCTAATATTCTTTAAAAGGTTGATTAACTGCCTTTTGATGGAGAACCCTTTTTAAATATACTTTTTTCACTTTTATATTTTATATTTGACAAAATAAAATCCTTCTTTGGAATTGGGACATCAAAATTTACTTTTTATAATTTTTTGTTATTTTTTCTATAAAGTTCATTTTTTAATGAATAGTGAAAAATGCTGAATTTTAATTCAAAACCTCCTTTTAATATAATTTATTTATATGGTTAGATTATCTTTTAATTGGTTTTAAAGTGTAATTAGAATATATTTTTACCATTTAATCCAATGGTGGTCATTGGAGTTAATTTTCACTTTGAAATTGAACATAAACAAGTGTCAATCTTTTGATAGATATTGTTTCTTAAAAACAGGCTATTTGTTTTAACAGCGGGATTTAATTATAAAATTAATTAATTCAAGTTCTATGTTTTTAATTTGGTAAAATTGATATCATTATTGAATTTAGAATATCAAATTTATCTTAGGGTGAATTTTTGGTATTTTTCTGAAAAACATCAATTTTTGATGAATAGTGAAACCACAAAGTAGTAGTTAAAAAAACTAAATTTTTCGTTTAAATGAAATATTACCTATTATATGAATTGAATTTAAAAAATCCAACATACATGGTTGTCATTAGTAAGTAAATGTGGTTCAATGGGATGAAAATAATTTTTGGTGAATAGTAAGTTTTGAGTTTTATTAACAGCGATTAAAGGTAATTAGGGTAATTTAAGGTAAAAATAATATTATAAAATTATAAAAATACGTTCAAACATTTACCAACTTTATTGGATGATTCATGGCCCACCAATAAAATCCATGGGTCAATTTTGGGGCCCCATGGATCCACATGTGTATGATAATGACTTTAATAACTGTTTATTTAAAGTAAAAAATAAAAATGTCACAATCATGTATTGTTTTTCTAAAAAAGAATTTACATAGAGTTATATAAGTTATCTTTTTAACTATAAATATTAATTAGAAATATAAAAATATTTCCTACAACATGGTTATTTTTTTATAATTTTTAGACATCAAATAAATAAAATTATTTATGACACAATGATGATAAAGTGTTTACGTCCTTAATGAATGATTTAAATAAATAAGAAGATAAAGTTTAAAATAATATCTAAGACTTGTAAAATTCTTATTGGATGATTTTATTTCTAACATGGGACATCTTATCATATACTTTAATGATTTATAGATCTTTATAAACCGAAAATCATTATATAATAAAATAATATTTTCATGCTTTCCAAAAGAGCCCCTCCTCTCCCTTATAAAAAGACCCCACTTCCTACCACTTTATTACACTTCTCAAGCCATTTTTCTCGTACAAACTCTACTCTAATAAGCTCCCAATATCCCTCTATTCATCCTAGAAGCCTTAAATTAGGAATAAATCAATTCAAGAAACCCTTTTGGTTCAAACCAAGGGGAGTTACCCGATTTAAAGGTAATGTTTTCTCTTATATTCTTTTCTTTTATTTTTCTTCTACAAACCCCTAAACTATTTTTATTCCTTTATTTTGTAAAAACAATGGTATCTTAAATATACTAGGATGTTTTTATGAGAATTATTAGATCTAAACTAACACACACCTTAATCTAATGGGTGAAGAACATATTGTTTATGTGGACGGTGAACTACTGTCTCGCGAAACGATGATTGTTCAATTATCTCCTACCACCTCTCATGGTGGCCATTAAGATGTAAATGTATTTATATATGATATATATATTATGTTTATGTTTTCTTTATGCTTCTTTATTTTTCTTTTATGGCATACCTTTATGGTTTCCATAATAGGTAAATGAGATAATTTCATTTTCGGAAGTGCGGACTACCGCCCCCTCAAAATGATTTGAATCGTTAATGTCATACGTGGAACATATAAAGGAGAGAATTTATGAACTTATATAACATATATAACATATATATTATAATTTAATTATAATATACCTATGTATAATTATGTTTTCATTCTATTAAAGTGTGAAATAGAAATGAAAGTAGCGTTCATGCGTACGTACGGCTTACCGTCTCCATAAACAGTGAATTTCATTTCTTATCTCTAAATGTTATGTACTATTATAAGTAAATATATATAATGGATATATATATATATATATATTACATATAAATTTTTAATATCATTCTGTATTTAATGAACTTTAGACCACATGAACATCATGTGATTATAAGAAGTCCATTTTTTTTACTCAAGTTCCGAACATCGACAAAATTTCCATTATGAACTCAAAAAATTTAATAATTGTTATATAAAGGTAATAAGTGATATAAAAGGTATAATAAACTTGAAAATTATTCTTAATAAATTATAAATTAACTTAATTTTATCATTCAGGAAGAACAAGGAATATACGAGCGAGTCAAGTCAGAAACGTTGTAAGGGATTGTTATCTCACTTTCAAGTCCGATAGATTTCAATTGTTCGCCACTTATTTATAGCATGAGGTGTATTGTGTACTGAAATTGGATATATATTATCAGTATTCTCTTTATATTCATGGTATTATGTGATTCGTTTGGTGGTTAGTAATTTTTGGTCATAAGATTCGATTGAATACAACATTGTAAGGAATTTTCATCTCACTTCTTATTCCTGTGAGATTCATGGTATATTTTCCACTATTTATTTTTATGTGGTTTATGTACTACCCATGATTGTAACCTTTGTGTAATATACTTTAATTTCAGGGTATTTACATATTAATTATATGATCCTTCTTTCATAGGGTGTACGTTTCAAAAGTTACCAAATTGGTAAGGGATTCTTTCACCCTTCTCTTTTAAGTCATGAATTCCTTTATGTTGTGTCTTATATTTTCCATATATTTATGTTCAGGGTATGTTATTATATGTTCTTATTACTTCCCATTTCATGTTCAAATGATGAGAGACCCTTTCTTCTCTCATAAATTTGTTTTCTGAATTTTTATGTGACTTCGTTGGGTTGCCAAATTTTTCGTAAAAGAAATCGCATCCTCTCTTTTCTTTCATGTTTTCTTTTTCATGTGGTATGTCATTAAAATATCCATAACATGATATTATTCAGTACTAATACTTTATTATGGGATATTTATTAATGGGTTACCCTCTTCCCCTCTCTTTTTTAATGTTTTCTAAAACCATGTTATATAGTCGTTATGCTACAGAAATTTCGTCTCAAAATTTCTATCTCTTTCTCAAAAGAAATTATATTGTTTATTTATGTAAATACCAAGACATATTTCGTTTCCATGTGTGTTCATAAATGTATAAATATGATATATTTTATTCTGGAATTTACACACATATAACCCTCACTCCCTTACCATGGGTTATAAATGACATAATGATCTTATTCTTAAGCTCTTTTTAAACGTCATGATTTTGACATGAAACCCATTTCTTTGATTCCATTTAGGGTATTTATGAAATTTTTTATTATGATATATGTGGCTCAATTTTATGTAAATTCATATTAAGGGTGTGCCCTAATAGCACTCCAATGCATTGGGTAAATATTTAATCTCTAGATATGACAAGTTTCACGATACCTTGGTGAATAACCTTGGTAATTTTTATGAAACCTTGGTGATATGTTCATGAATGTCTAAATGAAATGTTGTACCCACATATTCAAGTTATGTTTCAAGTTATTTTAATTATGATATTCCTATACTTCCATTGCTCATATCTTTATATTGTTATTCAAGTTCTTATTGATATCACAAGTACACTGATTCCACTATTTACCCTTACTGGGCCTTCTGCTCACCCTTTCCTTCGATGTGTGTCTCCAGGATATTAGATTTAGTAAATGTACATATATTAAACCTATTATTAATCCTTAAAAGTGGTTTAGAAGAATGTTTTATGTTGTTCTCATGTTTTATGTTCCTAATTTTCAAGACACTAGACTTTAAAGATCCTCTGTTTGTAAAATGTAATGAAATGTTATGTAATAAAAAGGCGGGATGCTATAGTTGGTATCAAAGGATAGTTTAGTTATTTATGGAAATTATGGTATCAAAACTTTAATAAGAACCCTATATAAAAGTTTAAATATAGGAAAACTTACTAGAATTTTGGTGAGTATGGAGTAAGTAGTTTATCAAGAAAATACATCCATATCTGGATACAAGCAGAACTATATTAATGTGTTGGGATGAAAATGAAAGGTATAAAAAACCTTTGGAGGTTAAAACATGTTAGGGTTATTTTTTTGTTTTATAAAAATGGCAACACAAATATCGTGTGACAACCCGTGGCGTCGGACAAAGCTATGGTATCAAACCCACAACTAAAGTGTCATTGGGTTTTATGGCCTACCACTGGCCTACGTGAATTCCCTGGTTAGTATAACTTATTCTTTTTAGTTAAATGATTTTATGGATCAAGAATAAGTTTATTTTGGGAACTTATGTTTTATCGAATGGATATCCTTTGTATAGTAAAATGATTTGTTGATTAAATGATAAAGGTTATTTTGGAAGATGTTTTCTCTTTTGGAATACTATATGCCTAAGGAAAATAAAATACTACAGGATTTAATTTTTGGAGGAATGGATTAAATTTTCATTTTATAAGAATCTATGTATTTATTGTGGACATATGGTGATTCTGGTTATTTCTAGAAAATGGTTAACCTAGCATAAAGAATATGTGATTAGGTTAATTAAACTTCAGTATGAGAATTTAAGAGTAGTCGATGTTATTTGGAGATAAATGTTATGATTTATTGTGGAAGCCTATGTGATTAAATTTTTATGAGTTTTGGTTTTCAATTTTAGTTTGTATTATTTTGATGAATTTTAAGGATGATTGTGTATTTAATGGTCTTTTATGAACTTTGGGTACTATTTGTTGAATTTTGGAGATTAATAGTAGTATTTTTTTATAAAGGATTATCCTTTTTGGGGATTATATGATCTCGTACTAACCATTTTGGTTTTAGTTGATGTCTAAATACAAGGGAAATATACAGTTCTCCTTTTGCGGTTTATGTGATTTTCTAGAAGATGATTCATGTGCTTTTGATGTGACCAAGTCTTTTTGAATGCTCATCGTTTGGAGAAAAGATTAGTTTTGGTAGAAACATATTAAAGGATGAAACTATACTTGAAGGTAAGTATATTTCCTTATGTTTTTATTCTATGTAGTAAATGAATTCCTCAAAATTATGAAAAGGAACGTAAAACAAAAAGGTTGTTGGTTTACGTTTCCTACTGGTTAATCAAAGACCATTTACACACATCATAAGTTTGTGATTTTCTTGTGGTTAAATTTCTATTAATCATGTTTTCTATCACTCTCCATCAGAACTTGACCATTTTTTTCTCTTCCATATCCATGTTTTCCTACATGGAATCCTAGTATGGGTTAACTCGAGTGACCTTTGTACTTCTCTTTATTTCTTTTAAAGTGATATTTTTACTGAATCTTTTTTCCAATGTGGGAATTTCAATGATTTTTATAAGCCCAATTTTAAAATTGTGAGGATGCAATATCCAAAAGGGGGAAAGAATGTAACATCCCAGATAAATAAAGAATATGAAATTTTCTTATTTATTAATATTTGTGAATTAAATATTAATATTACTTTAAAGTAGTTTCTATGTTCGATAGCATACTCGATACACAACAACAGGTTTCTTTGAAATCTTACATTGCACACTAATAATATAATAATATTATTTTAAATGGTAGTTAATGCCTAACCCTTGTATTGGCAGGAATTAATAGAACTAACTAAAAAATGATTATATATGTTTGTTAAATATTTTTACATTTATAAATGTTAGGTGCTTAAAATATGAATGAATCCAATTTTCAACATAAATATTATAATATTCTTTAAAAGGTTGATTAACCGCCTTTTGATGGCAGTAACGACCCAAATCTAGAGCCCCTCCACTGGTTCCCCGTACCCGATTCGCCACATGACCTCAAGCGCGTTTCCCCAAATTCCAGAGGCTGCCGACTATCAGCGATGGCCTTGGTGAGTCGGTGGGGAAACTATGCCCTCATTCGGTAAAGTATACATTGGAAGAACAACCAAACACAATAGCGGAAACAATAAACAAAATACAACAACTGAATTGAACAGCGGAAGCAATGTATAAAATAATAATGATGCAACATGGTACATATGTCTATGGAAAACAATAAACAACCAACGTGCTAAAGTACAACTGAAAAACAAAGTGCAAAAGAAAAACAGAGTAAACTCCTCATCATTGCAAGCCATTTCTTGGTCCCCTGCTCTCCATCTCCACAACAAGTCAGGTACCTGAAGTAGAAGGGAGATTGCCCTTATCTATACATGTAGCAACATAGTCTGCTTGGGCCCAAAAACATGGCACAAACAGGTTGTGAGACAAAGTCCCAATAACCAACCACCCAAAGATCTATGCCTAACAGTCAATGAATACATGGAAAGTAAAGTATTGGAACAGTAAACAGGAAATACATAGCAGCTACAATTCACAGTTCTAACATATAAAGTACACAAGTAACAACCAACAACATGTAGAAGACAGGTAACCCTCTGGGTAGCTCTAACAGCCTAACCCCTATGGTTCAACCTACCAGTACTAGAAACCCTCTAGGACGGACACACAGTCTCACCCCTCTGGTTCAGCTAAGAATAGACTCTCTGAGGAAGCACTCACCGTCAATTCCCCCTATAGTCTCGTATCGTGCTAAAGGCTCTCAGGGAAGCACTCAATGTCTCATTCCCCTTGTGGCCCGTGTCGAGTAACTACAGACTCTCTAAGTAAGCACTCATCGTCAATTCCCCCTGTGGTCTCGCGTCGTATTAAAAGACACTCTGGAGAATCCCTTATGTCCATTCTCTCTATGGTCTACTACACTAGGTTCTCACAGTCCTGGGTGGAAAATAAACATGCTCATCACGCGTGCATCATCAAAGTAAACCTCAAGAACTACATAGATATCAATCTAAGGCTCAACTGCATAACAAATCAATAGTTCCACTATCCTACACTAGGCATGGAAATTGGAAAAACGCCAAACAGGAAGAATGAGCATAGAAAACATCCAGAGTATAGTAAAAACTACCATAATCACAGGCAAAACATCTACTCTAGCAATCAAGAAAAGCAGGCAATACAATAAGGGAAAACCAAGAACACGCAATACCCCGTTCAAGGGTATTGGTGGAATTTGCACAAAATACTCATCGACTTTCTAGAGAAAGGAACAAACCACCTACCTCGATCCTAGGAGATCGTTATATGTGAAAAGCGATGACAAATTCTCCTTAAAACATCGTAGATCTGAGAAAACTTCAAAAACATGTAAAACACGATAACATGAGAAGGAGGAGGAAATGGAAAACAAGTCTCAAGAAGAAGGAAGAACTCACTGCTACTATTCCAACACAATCGACCGTGCTCGAATCGTAGAATGGATGGAGAGGCGGGAGCTCATCGAAGATTTTCAGGTCCTCGGCACTCTCGGACAAACGGAACCTAGAAGAAGACTTTTCTGTGCGTTAGGCGCGACCCTAGTCTGTTTAGTGAAAAAAAAGTACTCGGTGTGTACTTTTAGAGTACACGGCGTGTACTAGTGTTTTTCCGTAATCCACCAAAATCGGCCTCCACGTCACCTATACACACCGTGTGTGTGGCCCAAACACGGCCAGAACATGGATTCGGGCAGGAAAAGAGTACACAGCCTGTACTCAGAAATTACACGGTGTGTACTTCAAAAATTTCAAGAAACTTTGTTTTTCTAAAAAACTTCAGAAAAAGGAAAGGCGTACCGGAAACGAAGATCCGGGTTCTTACAAACTTCCCCCCTTAAAAAAAATTCTTCCCCGAATTTCCCTAGAGAGGCGTAGAAGAAGAAACCCCGAACAGCTCCAGCCACTGCGATCACACATCGGCCTCCCTCTCCCTGGTCTCATCTTGTACTCGCCCATGCTGCCATAGCACCTATATAAGAGGGACAGACCGCCCACGGGGAACCTTTGTACTGCTATAAACAATCCGGATAGGATGCTCTTCAAATGATGCATCTGCTTCGAGCTCAACCTCCTCAGGCTGAAAGACATGAGACTGGTCTGAAAAGTAACATCGAAGCTGAGAGAAGTAGAAGACATCGTGCATGGCCTGGTACCTCTGGGGTCACCGATAGGCGACCGGACCAACTCTCTCCAAAACCTCAAACGGCCTGACATACCACGGTGAAAGCTTACCCTGTCTCTGAATCTTTTTGTGTCCCAACCTCGGTGCGACACGCAGGAAAACCTGATCCCCGACCTCGAACTCCAGTGGTCTTCTCCGCTGATTAGCATAAGACTTCTGCCGAGACTGTGTTGTAGCCATCCTCTTCTGAATCAGCTCTATCTGCTCTGAAGTCTCCTGAACAAGACAAGGTCCCAACAAAGCTGCCTCTCTTGCCTCCAGCCATCATAAGGGTGATCGACATGGCCTACCATACAAAGCCTTGTAAGGTTCCATCTGAATAGTCTCCAGAAAACTGTTGTTGTAGGCGAACTTTACCAGAGGGATATGCTTCTCCCAAGAACCGCCAAAGTCTAGGATGCAAGCTCGGAGCATATCCTCAAGCACCTGGATCATGCGCTCGGACTGGCCATCTAACTGGGGATGGTATGTCGTACTCAGAAGTACCTGGGTACCCAAAGCCTTCTAAATTCCCTTCCAGAACCGAGAAGTAAAGTGCGCATCCCTGTCTAAAACAATAGAGCGTGGAACTCCATGCAGATGAACGATATCTCTAATGTAAAGTCATCCCAGTTCATCGACACTGAAGGTCTCATTGATCGGAAAGAAGTGAGAAACCTTCGTGAGCCTGTCAATGACAACCCAAACAGCATCGTTCCCCCGAGGTGACCTTGGAAACCCTGTCACGAAGTCCATCGCGACATCCTTCCACTTCCACTCCGGAATGGGTAACTACTGTAAAAGGTCTGTTGGTCATTGATGCTCCACCTTCACCTGCTGAAAATTAGAACACCTCTTGATGTAACCAGCAACATCTCTCTTTATACCTTGCCACCAATACTGGCGATGAAGATCCTGATACATCTTGGTGACGCCAGGATGAACTGCCCAAACTGAGGAATGAAACTCCCGCATCAGCTCCTCACGTATGTCTGCTGGCACCCATACGCATCTCTAGAAACGCATGATCTCATCCTCTCCCACTGTCCATCCAGGAAAAGGGTCCTCTCCTGGCACACTCTCTCGCAGGACTAAGCCTTTTGAATCTGATATTTTCCTCATCCGTACCCGATCAAGTAGTATAGAGGTAACAGCTACAGAAGATAGGAAGGTCTGCCCATGTCTGTCATGCACCTCCAGATGCATCTCAAAGAACAGAGCCATAAGCTTCCACTCACTACTGGCCTCCCGAACTGCCTGAATCTGATTTCTTCTGATCAATGCATCTGCCACTGCGTTTCCCTTTCCTGGAATATAGGCAAGATCAAAATCAAAAGACTAAAGATACTCGACCCACCTGCGTTGCCTCAGATTCAGATCATGCTGAGTGAAGATATACTTGAGACTCTTGTGGTCAGTGAAGACCACAAAGTGCTCTCCCAGAAGATAGTGTCTCCAATAGCATAAGGAATGAACAACAGCTTCCAACTCCAGATCGTGCGTCGGGTAGTTCCTCTCATGTGGCCTCAACTTTCGAGACCCGTACACAATAATTCCATCTCCCTGCATAAGAACAAATCCTAACTGATACATGAAGCATCACAATAGATTGTATAGCTCTTTCCGGGCACTAGAAAGACTATTATCGGTGCTGACGTCAACCTCCCCTTCAGTTCCTGAAAGGCTAACTCACAATAATCTAACAATAAAAACATCACCCTCTTCTTGGTCAGACCTGTCAACGGTGCTTCTAGGAGCGAGAAGTCCTTTATGAAATTCTTGTAGTATCCAGCCATCCCTATAAAACTTCGTACCTCAAATATGTTCTTCGGATGCTCCTAGGAAACTACATCTCTCACTTTATCTGGGTCCACAGATACTCCTGCCTCTGAGATGATGTGACCCAAAAAGTGAATATGTTCCATCCAAAAGTGGAACTTCGAGAGTTTAGCATAAAGCTGATGCTCTCCCAGTGTACTAAAACAATCTCAAGATGGGTGGCATGGTCGTGTCGAGTGTGCGAGTACACCAAGATATCTCCCACAAAGACCACGATGAAGGAATCCAAGTAAGGATGGAACACCCAGTTCATCAGAGCCATGAAAACTGTTGAAGCATTCATGAGACCGAACAGCATGACTGTATACTCGTAGAGACCATACCTGATCCTGAAGGCTGTTAGAGGTATATTTGATAGTCTAACATGAAACTGATGATAACTTGACCTCAAATCGATCTTCGAGAACACCTGTGCTCCTCAAAGCTAATCTAAAAGGTCATCAATCCTAGTCAAGGGATATCGGTTCTTAACTGTCAACTGTTTCAGCTTCTGATAATCCACACAAAGATGAAGGTTACCGTCTGCCTTCTTCGCAAACAGGACAGGCGAACCCCAAGGAGAAGTATTGGGTTGGATGAAACCCTTTGCCTGCAACTCCTCCAATTGCTTCTTGAGATCCTGAAACTCAGGTGTAGCCATCCTATAAGGAGGAATGGACACTGGTGCCGAACCTAGCACGATCTCAATCGAGAAGTCTACCTCACGCTCTGGAGGCAAACCTGAAAATTCCTCTGGAAAGACGTCACGGAAACGATCCACCACTAGAGGAAAGTCCTACTGCGAAGTCCCCTGATCATCCAAATAAATACTAGCAATCTGGGCTGTCACCCTTTCTAGCCCATGATTCTCGAGTCCTGCTCGACTCGCCTGAACATCCCATTCACCTCTATGAAGAAAAGATTCACCCTCTTGTGAGATGAAACTCACCCTGTAGCAATAACAGTCGACCACTTCCTGGAAGGGAACCAACCAGTCCATCCCGAGAATGAAATCATAGCTTATCATCTCTAGGGCGTATAGATCCCATAAGAAACGATACCCTGCAATATCGAGAGGGCACTCTCTACACTGACGTACACTAGATGTTCTTGTCCCCAAGGGTGTGTCTAGTGTCAACAAGTAGACAAAAGAAAATATGCAGAGCCCAAGGCTCTCCGCGACAGCAACAGAGATAAAGCTATGTGTAGCACTAGTATTGAAAAGAGATGAAGTTAAAACTAAGGCTACTAAAATCGTACCTCAAACTGTAGAAGTTCCGGGATCCTACTCCTGATGGGTCTGTTCCATGGCGAAAGACTGGACTACACCACGACCCTGGGACCCTACCTGACCACTCTGAGATGATCCACCCTACCGACGCTGAAAACTGGTGGCTGACCACCACGTCCTCGGCCTCCACCTCGGCCCGAACGGCCGGAAGAACTCCAGTTCCCCGATTGGTGAGAAACTGGTGGTGCTTCTCCTGAACAAGGAGTCATAGAAGAACCCCGGTCACCAGCTGCTGGTGAGAAAACCAGGAATAAATGATGAAGGTGACCCATCTTGTCGTAAGATCGGCACTCCACGGGGTCCCTCTGGCATTGTGGCCTCATGTGCCCTGACCGGCCACACTGGTAGCATATCGCATGGCTTCCTGATGATGCATCTTGCTTCCTCAGATCACCGCGCGTAGACTCCTGATGATGCTTCTTGCTGTCATCTAGAGGAAAAATAGCTCTAAAAGCAGAACTACCCTGGATCACAGCCCCGAAGTCTCTCAGATTGTGCTCTGAAATCAGTGTTTGGTTGACAATGGAAGTGATGGAAGTCAACTGGAAGATATTCACCTGCGAGCGGATCTCTCGCCTGAGACCATCCTCAAACTTACTTGCTAAGAACACCCCACTCCTATCCCGGAGGGGTGTGAAACTCTGCAGCTCGGTGAAATGAGAGGAATACTCCATGACAGAAAGAGTACCCTGCTCTAAGCTCATGAACTCCTGTGCTCGATCAGACCTCAGGGTCTCTAGGTAGAAGTAGTCATAGAACACGTGCTGGAACTCCTCCCAAACCATAACCTGCTGATGACCCACCTGTGATATCACATCCCACCACCTCTTGGAGGATTCTCGTAGCATGTAGGTAGCAAGATTGACCCGCCTCTTTGGAGCTGTTTCTAGATGCTCAAAGATAGTCAGCATGGCTTCCAGCCATGACTCTGTATCCTGCGGTCCTCCTTCCCCTTAGAAAGTAGGAGGATGCTGCTGCTGAAAAACCCACGTCAAGTCTGCCATAGACGTGGCAGGAGGTGGTGCTCCCTAAAAGGTCTGCATCATCCTCATAAAACCATCCTTGAACTACGCTTTAGTGCCTGCAACTGGTATAACAGTTCGTGCCAAGGCTGGCCCGACCGGAGGATCGGCAGGAAGTCCCTGATCAGCCATATATGGTGTTTGATCACTGCTTGACATCAGACGTACAACCGGAGGACGTCTCAGACGCATAGCTCTGAAAGATCAAAAGTACACCTTAGATAAAAAAAAGGACAAAGAACACAGGAGTACAAAACAGGAACAGGGGAAGGAAGCACACAAGTCTACAAAACACGACTACATGGCGTGTATAAAAACTACACGGTGTGTCTTCTTAAGCCACTGACATTGGCGTGTACTACTACTCTACAAGTCGTGTAACACCTCAAACTACACGGCGTGTTGACCCAACACATGGCGTGTACTGGAAAACTATTCCCCTGCCTGAGTCTCTTTACACAGATAACCCACATGGTCCGACTTAACCTGAGACTACACGGCATGTTCTAAACAAACACAGCATGTACAAGACAAGTCTTTGGAGGCCCGTGTTGTTAAAAAGATGACTGTCTACACGGCTGAACCTTACACGGCGTGTTCCGAACAAACACGGCGTGTATAGGTGAAGGTGAAACTGTCCCGTGTTGTTCGTGACATGGTTGGGTACCTGAATAAGACTACACGGTGTGTTCCGAAAATAACACAGCGTGTTGAAGAGAAGGTAACGCCGACCTGTGTTGTTCGTGACATGGTCGAGTACCTGGACAAGACTACACGGAGTGTTCCTTTACAACACGGTGTTTTCTACCCGAGCTTCCCTGACCCGTGTTGTTAGTGATACGGCTGGGTACACGGCTCTAAACTACACGGTGTGTACCTACCGTACATGGCGTGTTCCTGAAGTTATTTCTACAATTGTGTGTCCTTGCTCGCACATTCAGTGAAACGGTCTAAAAACTACACGGTGTGTAGTCAAAAAGTACATGCCGTGTATTCTGGGTTTTTCTAGGAAGTAGCTCAGAAACTGCACTGAACCCCAGAAAACATAGAAAACAAGGCAAGGAGGTGCCAAATCCCGATTCGTGAGGGCCCATAACACCTCAAGAATCAAAATTTGGCGTTCATTTAAGAAAGGTAGGAAACAAACAAACTTCTAACAAGGCAGCAGAGATTCTATCAAGCATATATCACAATAGCATGCATAATCTACACAAATTCTATCACAACAGCATGAAATTGCTAATGCACCCTAGATGGCATGGCAAGAATGCATGGCATGTGATTTCTACAAGTGCCTATATGATGCATGAGATGGAAAAACCTCATCTCATCGGTTTATGACAGAAATAGAACTAAAATTGTCAAGAAAATAACAACACAATGCATGTGAATCACTCTAGGTGAAATCATATCAACCGTAAAATCTCAAAACCAGCAAACTTCAGTTAACGAGGTAGTATGGATTTTCCCTGTACACGGGTTAGCTACTCCTAAGCACAGCTTAATACCAAGTACCGAATCCATCTTATCCCTGGATAAAGTCTCTAAATAGTAAGGCAAGAGAAAAGAACTCCTCTAATACCACTTTGTAACGACCCAAATCCGGAGCCCCTCCACTGGTGCCCCATACCCGATTCACCACATGACCTCAAGCGTGTTTCCCCAAACACCAGAGGCTACCGAATAGCAGCGAGGGACTTGGTGAGTCAGTGGGAAAACTATGCCCTCATTCGGTAAAGTATACAGTGGAAGAAAAACCAGACATAATAGCGGAAACAATAAACAGCATACAACAACTGAACTGAATAGCGGAAGTAATGTATAAAATAATAATGATGCAAAATGGTACATATGTCTATGGAAAATAGTAAACAACCAACGTGTTGAAGTACAACTGAAAAGCAAAGTGAAAAAGAAAAACAAATTAAAATCCTCAGCATCATAAGTCATTTCTTGGTCCCCTGCTCTCCAGCTCCACAGCAAGTCAGGTACCTGAAGTAGAAGGGCGCTTGCCCATATCTATACCAACAACAACATAGTCTGCTTGGGCCCAAAAACATGGCCCAAACAGGGTGTGAGATAAATTCCCAATAGGCAACCACCCAAAGATCTGTTCCTAACAGTAAATGAATACATGGCAAGTAAATTACAGGAACAGTAAACAGGAAATACAGAGCAGCTACAATTCACAGTTCTAACATATAAAGTACACAAGTAACAACCAACAACAAGTAGAAAACAGGTAACCCTCTGGGTAGACCTCACAGCCTAATCCCTATGGTTCAACCTACCAGTACTAGCAACCCTCTAGGAGGCACACACAGTCTCACCCCTCTGGTTCATCTAAGAATAGAATCTCTGAGGAAGCACTCACCGTCAATTCCCCATATAGTCTCATAGTGTGATAAAGGTTCTCTGGGGAAGCACTCAATGTCTCATTCCCCCTGTGGCCTTTATCGAGGAACTACAGACTCTCTAAGGAAGCACTCATCATCAATTACCCCTGTGGTCTCGCATCGTATTGAAAGACACTCTGGAGAAGCCCTTACGTCCATTCTCTGTGTGGTCTACTACACTAGGTTCTCACAGTCCTCTGTGAAAAATAAACATGCTCAGTGCACGTGCATCATCCAAGAAAACCTCAAGAACTACTTGGATATCAATCTAAGGCTCAACAGCATAACAAATCAACAGTTCCACTATCCTACACTAGGCATGGAAACTAGAAAAATTCCAAACAGACATAACAAGAATATCAAACATCCAGAGTACAGTAAAAACTACCATAATCACAGGCCAAACATCTACTCTAGCAATCAACCAAAGCAGGCAATACAATAGGGGAAAAACAGGAACATGCAATACCCCGTTCAAGGGTATTGGGGGAATTTACACAAAATACTCATTGAATTTCTACAAAAAGGCACAAAACACCTACCACAATCCTAGGAGATCGATATATGTGAAAAGCGATGACAGATTCTCCTTAGAACGTCATGGATCTGAGAAAACATCTGAAACATGTAAACCAAGATAACATGATAAGGAGGAGGAAATGGAAAACAAGGCTCAAGCAGAAGGAATAACTCATCGTTGTGATTCCAACACAATCGATCGTGCTCGAATCGGAGAATGGACAGAGATTCAGGAGCTCATCGAGGATTCGTGGATCCTTGATACTCTTAGACGAACGGAACCTAGAAGGAGACGTTTCTGTGTGTTAGGTGAGACCCCGATCTGTTTAGTGAAAAAAAAGAAAAATACACAGCGTGTACTTTTAGAGTACACAGCGTGTACTAGTTTTTTTCCATACTCCTCCAAAATCGGCCTCCACATCACCTATAAACACCGTGTGTGTGTCCCGAACATGGCTAGTACACAGCTTTGGGCGGGAAAATAGTACACGGCGTGTAGTCAAAAAGTACACGGCGTGTACTTCAAAAATTTATAGAAACTTTGTTTTTCTCAAAAACTCCAGAACAAGGAAAGGCGTACCTGATTGAGGGTTTTGTGTTCATCCATGGAATAGTACACCTTATGAGCAATGATGTTTTCATGAAAGAATTTCATTATAAAGAAAGTGAATTTAACCTTTATGGAATAATGGATTAAATAATGGAGTTAT
>CAUJRU010004345.1:0-18356 GCA_963277665.1 Viscum album | reverse complement strand
GATCATGAGGAATATGTGTGGCTGTATTTTGTGACATTAAACTAGCAACAATCCTCAAGAATAGGGAAATTTTTTATGTACATGGAGTATACATTGGAGTACATGTCATGTACTTGGTTTCCGCATGTAGCCATGTACTAGACATGTAGAGGTCAAGTACACGACTGTGTCGGTGACCAAGACAACTGCTTAAAGCATGATCCGGTTGAGGCCAGTACACGGAATGTACATTAAATGAAGATACTGTGTACTTTTCTTTTTTATTTGATGAGTTAGAGCGGGGTCATGTATCATGTCCAAAAACCCCTTCATTATCATGTGTCTCTTATAGAAGAGTGATAGAATGCCAAGAAACCTAGAGCTCCTCCTGTTCCTCCATTCGAGCTCCAATTTAGATGCCACTGGGTGCTTTGGATACCCCCCAGTGAGTTCTCTCTTCCCCCAGAGCCACTATTTCAAAATTTTCCCCTCTCATGAGATATTACGAGTTTTTTTTTTATATTTTATATATCTTTGTCTTTTTAGAATGATTCAAGGGCCAACGTTCATGAGTGTTCATCGTACAACATCGAGGTAGTTTTTTTGTGCCTTTTATGATCATCTTTGAATTATATATGCCTACAGTTGTGAATGCCCATGTCTGGGTTATTGCCAGTTTTGTATTTTGACACTGTTTAAAACCTCAAATTGTGTGGTTGTTCGATTAAGGGATGTTTCATATGCATAATATTGTATACCCCTATTTATGGGACACCCCATGGGTGAATACCTTGTTTGAATGTTATTGGTCGTTTGGCTTAGGCTGCCTATGAGGCATATCGTGTTTCCATGCCTTGAGATATTTAAGATAGAGTTTTTTGGTAATATGAGATGCATGTGATTATTCTTTGATTTAATTTTAGCCATGTAGTATCTTGAATTGCATGTATAGAATTTATTAATGTTGTATGTGTGCTGATATTCCAATGGATAGTGAGAGCCTTGGGCCATAAAGACTGTGGGGGTTTCTGTAACATCCCAGGTAAATAAAGAATATGACATTTCATATTTATCCATATTTGTGAATAAAATATTTAAATGACTTTAAAGGGGACGCTATGCTCGATGGCGTACCCAACACGCAACAACGAGTTTCTTGGGAATCTTACGTTGCACTCTAATAATAAAATAATATTATTTTAAATGGTAGTTAACTTGTAGCCGTTGTAATGGCGGGAATGGATAGAAATAACTGAAATATGATTATATATGTTTTTAAATGTTTTTACAATTATCCAATAAAGGATAGAGGCTTAAAATACGGAAAGAATTCGATTTTAGGCATATATGCCCTAGTTTTCACTAAAGGTTCACTTATCGCCTTTTGATGGCGAACTGTCATTAAATATAGTTTTTATCACTCTTATACATTCTTTTGGACCAAATAAAACTCTTATTAAGAATCGGGACATCAAATTTTTACTTTGTGTAAATTTTTGGTATTTTTCTGATAAAGTTCATTTTTTTAATGAATAGTGTAAAATGTTGTGTTTTAATTCAAAACCTCTTTTTAATCTAATTTATTTATATGATTAGATAATATTTTGAATTGTTTTTAAAGTTAAATTAGAAAATATTTTTACCATTTAATCCAATGGTGGTCATTGGAATTAATTTCACTTTGAAATTAGACTTAAACTAGTGTCAATCTTTTGATACTTTTTGTTTTATAAAAACACGCTATTTGCTCTGACAGCGGGAATTAATTATTAAATTAATTAATGTGACTAATATGTTTTGAATTTTGTAAAACGGACTTCATTTTTGAATTCAGAATATCAAATATAGCTTAGGGTGAATTTTTGGTAATTTTCTGAAAAACTTCAATTTTTGATGAATAGTGAAACCACTAAGTGGTAATCAAGCAAACTGATTTTTCAGTTAAATGAAATTTTACCACTAATGTGTATTGAATTTTGAAAATCCGACATACATGGTTGTCATTAAGAAGTAAAATGTGGTTCAATGGGATTATAATAATTTTTTGGTGAATAGTAACTCATTAAGTTCTTAATCGCGATTAGTGGTAATTAGGGTAGTTTAAGGTATAAATAATGCTTTAATAATATAAAATGACCTAGACACATGTCCCAACCCTATTGGTTATGTCATGGCCGACCAAGACAAGCCATGGCCTAACTTGGGGACCCCATGGATCCACTTTTGTTGGGAAATAACATAAAATACTTTTTATTTAATGTTAAAGTGAAAATGACACTAACATAGTATGTTTTACTAAAACAATTTTTAAGTGGGGTTATACAAGTCCAAATTTTGATTATAAATAGTCATTGGAAAGATAAAAAGATTTCCTATATCATAGTATTTTTTTTATAATTTTTAGACATTAAATAAATTAAATTATTTATGACATAATAATGATGCAGCGATGACATCATTATTTGACAATTTAATTAAAATGGAAAGATAATGAAAAATATACAATATACACATGGAAAAAACCAATTGGATGAGTGGATTTCGATGCCTTATCACCTTATCCACGAATTCTATCAATGTGGGACCCTTTAGAACCGAAAATCATTTTCAAATAATGTAATATTTCATTGCTTTCCAAAAGTGCCCCTCCTCTCCTCTTATAAAAGGCCCCCACCTCTACCTCTTTTCCCACACCCCTCAAGCCTTTGGCTCGGCCAACCCCTGCCCATTTACTCTCTCAACATCCCTCTCCTCATCCTAGAGGATCCCCTTTGGGCAGAATCCTTTCAAAGGAAGCCTTTAGGCTCAAATCAAAAGGAGATTACACTTTTAAAGGTAACTCATTCTCTCTTGTTCATTTGTTTTATTTTGCTTCTCCAAACCTATAATCTCTTTTTATTTACTTCTTTTGTAACAACACCAGTATCTTCAATATACTAGGATGTTGTTACAAGATTTATTTTAGCTACACTCTCACACAACTACATCAAATGGTTAAAGAACATACGGTTTCCGTGGACGGTGAAATTCTGCCTCCCGAAACGATGATTGTTCAATACTCATTTAACACCTTCAAAGGTGGCCATTATGATGTCACTATTTTTATATATGATATATAATATGTTTATGTTTTATTTATGCTTCTGTATTTTTCATTTTTGTCTTACCTTTGTGGCTTCCATTATGGGTATACGCGATATCTTCATTTAAGGAAGTGCGGACTACCGCCCCCTCAAAGTGATTTGATTCGTTAAATACCATATGTGGGATGTATAAAGGATGGAAATATGATATTATATATGATATTATACTGGAATTATAATATACCTTTATATCATTATTATTCCATTCTATAAAATACGAAATAGAAATGAAAGTAGCGTTCATGCGTACGTACGGCTTACCGTCTCCATGAACGGTGCATTTCATTTCTTACCTCTAAATGATTATGTAATGTTATAAATGCATGCATGTACTGGATATATATGAAATATATGATATCTACATAATGAATACAATTCTGGATATAATAAACATTTGGCCACATGAACAACATGTAATTGTAAGAAGACCACTTTCGACTTAAGAACCAAATATCGGCAAAACAAATATTATTAACTTAAATGATTACATAATGTTTATGACAAGGTAATAAGTGGTATAAAAGTAATAATGAACTTGAAAAGGGTTCTTAAGGAATTAGAAATTAACTCAAGTTTATTATTCAGGAGATTAAAGAATGATCGAGTCAAGTCGGACCCGAGGTAAGGGATCCTACAACTCTCTTTCTTTTTAAGTACATTCTTTTATGTAATTTCTTTTAAGCTCATCTTTATTATGATTGGGATGTTATTTTATATTACTCCTACTGTAATTTTTATTTTCATGTGATGAGAGACCCTATTCTCTCTCATCAATCCTTTTGGAAGTTTTATGTGGCGCCGTTAGGCTGCCGAGTTTTCGTAAGGGATTTTTCATCTCACTTTTATCCCCGTGAGATTTATGCTACATTTGCCACAATTTCCTTTGAGTGGTGTATGTACTGCCCATTATTCTACTCTTTGTGTAATATACTTTCGTTTATGAGTATTTACATCAATGATTTATTTCCCTTCTTTCATGGGGTGTATGTTTTGAAAGATACCCAATTCGGTAAGGGAACCTTTCACCCTTCCTCTTTTTAAAAGACTTCTTTTATTGGGTCTTTTAATTTACATATTGTTATGTTGGGATATGTTCTCATATATCCTTAATGATGTAAATTTTGTGTCCAAGTGATGAGATACTCTTTTTATCTCTCATCAACTCATTTTGATGTGACGCCGTTAGGCTGTCAAGGGAACTTCTTAACCCAATTTCGATTTCTTTGGGTTCAACTTGTAGTCATTAAATATGTCATCCATTGAATATGTGTGAATGACCTTTTATTGTTTTACACTTAATATCCACTTATATTGGGTGTCTATATATTTGTCACACATATTTTTTTGAGATTTATTTGTCCTTAATTTAAGGATACCTTCTTTATAAGGTATTTCATCACATTTGACATTTCTATTGAGGGTTCATTGTTGTTATGCACCAATTCACTCTTATATGGTGTATATACTGTCCTTTGGAGTATTATATCATGAATCCTTTTATTCTCATGATATTATAAAGTTCTGACTAAATGTTATTCCTTGATTATTGTATTCAAGTGTCTCTAATTTTGGTAAAACCCCTTTAACCAAAATATCGTTTTAAATGTTTTAGTTATTTGTTCTTATTAATATCCATGTTTTCAAAATGGTTTTAAGGATTTATTTATATGGATATTAATGGTTTAAAATGTTAAAAGCTTCAAGGTGGTATGGGACACTTTGATTCAAAAATCTCTTTATTAAATGTTTTAAATGGTTTTGGAAATGGTTTCTTTTTGAATGGATTCATTATTTCAATATCCTAATATGTTATATTGTGATTGAAATGTGGAAATGTTATGTTTCCTTTATTCATGTTTATGTGATACGATTATGTTATGGTTCTTGGGCATTGTTATGAAGAACGGGTGGTTCCGTGATAAACTAAGGGCGGGTGAGCCCGATATAGCTCTCCAATGCATTGGGTAACGCGAAGGAGTGAAACGTTAAGGTTTCTCCGAAGAGATTTAGGGAATATACTGTGATGGGTATTCCAAACGTAACCAAGAGGGTTACTCCCTACATAAGAATGTTATGAATGCCTCAAGTTACCTTTATGTCTTATGATTTCTATGATTTATTCATGGTTTGATGAGGTATGTTAAAGTGCCTTTGTTTTATGGGTAAAGTATGATTTCATTCTTATGTATATATGAACTCATGTTTCCTTTCCATATTTTTATAACTCTTACTGAGCTTTTTATGCTCATCCCAAGTTTTTGAAATGTTTTTCACAGGTCAAGGGAAAGGTACATGATGTGATGATAGTGTCAAGGATGTGTCAAGAAAGAATCCGTGTTATATTTTAAATATGTTCCCGTTGATGGGAAGAATGAATGCTGACTTTTATGTAACCACTTTGTTTAAATGTGGAATGTAATGCAAGTTTCATGATCTAATTCTCTAAAACTCTAAACCTGAAAAGATCCTCAATGTGTAATCTTGTAATAACTCAAGATTAAGTAAGGTTTAAGGCTGGGGCCTTATAGTTGGTATCAAAGGTCGGTTTAGATAACTTTAGAGGTTAGGGTATTCTTTAAGCATAAGTGACATTACCATAATGGTTAGAATTTCAGAAAGAGTCCTAATTTTAGATAATGTGAATGAGTAAGTATATCTTAGAGTCTACCTTCCTCATTAGTACATGATTTTTTTGTTGATATACTCACACTGACATTTATGTTTTTAGTGAATGGATGGATCTAGAAGGCACCAAAGTGACAATGGGTTTGAAGGAAACTGTGGTGGTTCTCTGATTATGATACTAGATGAGATAGGGGATTCAATGAGGAATCTCATAGTTGTTCTAAACCAACTATCAAGGATCCATGATCAATCACTTCAACCTTCGTGAGTTCTCTAATGCATCATTTACGAGATGGCCAACTCGATGTGGAAATTCAGGTAATAATTATTAAGGTAACCATTAGGGTTTATATGATCCTTACTTTTTAGGTAATTATGGGTTACTCTATGATATGATGGAAAAGGAATGGAATGAGATAAACTTGAGGTTAAAATATGTTATGAATATTTTTGAAGATTTTATCTCATTTTGGGGAATGTTTTGAGAATTATATAGTTTTGGAAAAAGGACAACACGCAGACCGTGTGACATCCCGTCGCGTCGGACAAAGCTGCGGGAATCGAACCCACAACCAAAGTGCGACTGGTATTTATCGCCTACCACTGGACTACGTGAAGTCCCTGGTTAGTTTGACTGATTATTTTTGGTTATATGATTTTATGAATTAAGAGTAAGTTGATTTTGGGTTATTTATAAAAATGATTAACCTATCATGGAGGATATGTGATTAGGTTAATTACTTTTCAATACTAGACTTTAGGAGCAACTAATGTTGTTTAGAGATAAATGTTACGATTTAACATGGAAGACTGTGTGACTAAATCCTTCAAATATTTGGGTTTCAATATTATATTAGGTTTACTTTGAAGAATTTTAGGGACAAATTGTTTATCGGATGGTCCTCGTTGAACTTTGGGTTTTGTTGGACAAATTTTGGAGATTAAGAATAGATTTTCTTTTTATAAGGGGTTATCCTTTTCTGGATTATCTGATCTTGTACTAAACTTTTTGGTTTTGGCTCTGGTTTAAGCCTAAAGACATAGGATGTACATAGTTCTCTTTTGTGGATTAGGTGATTCTCTAGAAGTTGATTATAGTACTCTTAATGTGAACAAGTCTTCCTAAATACTCGTCTTTTGGAGAAAATATGAGTTTGTGAAAGGAATATAATAAAAGTTGAAAGTCAATATGATAAGTGATTATGTTTCCTTATGAATAAATTCCTCAATAAAAAGTAACTTAAAACAAAAATGTTGTATATTAACTTTTCCTACTGGGGAATCGAATACCGTTTAACCCATCACAAGTTTGTGATTTTCTCATTGTTAACTTTCTCCTAAACATGTTTTCTATCACTCTCCATAAGAACGTGACCCTATGTTTTCTCCTCCATGTCCATATTTTCATACTTGGAATCCTAGTATGGGTTAACACGAGTGACCTTTGTACTTATCTTTCTTTATTTTAAAGTGTTTGTTTTACCGACTTTTGTTCCGATGTGGGACTTTCAAGGATGTTTCCAAGCGCAATTTTAAAATTGCGAGGACGCAATTCCCAAAAGGGGGGAAGGATGTAACATCCCAGGTAAATAAAGAATATGACATTTCATATTTATCCATATTTGTGAATAAAATATTTAAATGACTTTAAAGGGGACGCTATGCTCGATGGCGTACCCAACACGCAACAACGAGTTTCTTGGGAATCTTACGTTGCACTCTAATAATAAAATAATATTATTTTAAATGGTAGTTAACTTGTAGCCGTTGTAATGGCGGGAATGGATAGAAATAACTGAAATATGATTATATATGTTTTTAAATGTTTTTACAATTATCCAATAAAGGATAGAGGCTTAAAATACGGAAAGAATTCGATTTTAGGCATATATGCCCTAGTTTTCACTAAAGGTTCACTTATCGCCTTTTGATGGCGAACTGTCATTAAATATAGTTTTTATCACTCTTATACATTCTTTTGGACCAAATAAAACTCTTATTAAGAATCGGGACATCAAATTTTTACTTTGTGTAAATTTTTGGTATTTTTCTGATAAAGTTCATTTTTTTAATGAATAGTGTAAAATGTTGTGTTTTAATTCAAAACCTCTTTTTAATCTAATTTATTTATATGATTAGATAATATTTTGAATTGTTTTTAAAGTTAAATTAGAAAATATTTTTACCATTTAATCCAATGGTGGTCATTGGAATTAATTTCACTTTGAAATTAGACTTAAACTAGTGTCAATCTTTTGATACTTTTTGTTTTATAAAAACACGCTATTTGCTCTGACAGCGGGAATTAATTATTAAATTAATTAATGTGACTAATATGTTTTGAATTTTGTAAAACGGACTTCATTTTTGAATTCAGAATATCAAATATAGCTTAGGGTGAATTTTTGGTAATTTTCTGAAAAACTTCAATTTTTGATGAATAGTGAAACCACTAAGTGGTAATCAAGCAAACTGATTTTTCAGTTAAATGAAATTTTACCACTAATGTGTATTGAATTTTGAAAATCCGACATACATGGTTTTCATTAAGAAGTAAAATGTGGTTCAATGGGATTATAATAATTTTTTGGTGAATAGTAACTCATTAAGTTCTTAATCGCGATTAGTGGTAATTAGGGTAGTTTAAGGTATAAATAATGCTTTAATAATATAAAATGACCTAGACACATGTCCCAACCCTATTGGTTATGTCATGGCCGACCAAGACAAGCCATGGCCTAACTTGGGGACCCCATGGATCCACTTTTGTTGGGAAATAACATAAAATACTTTTTATTTAATGTTAAAGTGAAAATGACACTAACATAGTATGTTTTACTAAAACAATTTTTAAGTGGGGTTATACAAGTCCAAATTTTGATTATAAATAGTCATTGGAAAGATAAAAAGATTTCCTATATCATAGTATTTTTTTTATATTTTTTAGACATTAAATAAATTAAATTATTTATGACATAATAATGATGCAGCGATGACATCATTATTTGACAATTTAATTAAAATGGAAAGATAATGAAAAATATACAATATACACATGGAAAAAACCAATTGGATGAGTGGATTTCGATGCCTTATCACCTTATCCACGAATTCTATCAATGTGGGACCCTTTAGAACCGAAAATCATTTTCAAATAATGTAATATTTCATTGCTTTCCAAAAGTGCCCCTCCTCTCCTCTTATAAAAGGCCCCCACCTCTACCTCTTTTCCCACACCCCTCAAGCCTTTGGCTCGGCCAACCCCTGCCCATTTACTCTCTCAACATCCCTCTCCTCATCCTAGAGGATCCCCTTTGGGCAGAATCCTTTCAAAGGAAGCCTTTAGGCTCAAATCAAAAGGAGATTACACTTTTAAAGGTAACTCATTCTCTCTTGTTCATTTGTTTTATTTTGCTTCTCCAAACCTATAATCTCTTTTTATTTACTTCTTTTGTAAAAACACCAGTATCTTCAATATACTAGGATGTTGTTACAAGATTTATTTTAGCTACACTCTCACACAACTACATCAAATGGTTAAAGAACATACGGTTTCCGTGGACGGTGAAATTCTGCCTCCCGAAACGATGATTGTTCAATACTCATTTAACACCTTCAAAGGTGGCCATTATGATGTCACTATTTTTATATATGATATATAATATGTTTATGTTTTATTTATGCTTCTGTATTTTTCATTTTTGTCTTACCTTTGTGGCTTCCATTATGGGTATACGCGATATCTTCATTTAAGGAAGTGCGGACTACCGCCCCCTCAAAGTGATTTGATTCGTTAAATACCATATGTGGGATGTATAAAGGATGGAAATATGATATTATATATGATATTATACTGGAATTATAATATACCTTTATATCATTATTATTCCATTCTATAAAATACGAAATAGAAATGAAAGTAGCGTTCATGCGTACGTACGGCTTACCGTCTCCATGAACGGTGCATTTCATTTCTTACCTCTAAATGATTATGTAATGTTATAAATGCATGCATGTACTGGATATATATGAAATATATGATATCTACATAATGAATACAATTCTGGATATAATAAACATTTGGCCACATGAACAACATGTAATTGTAAGAAGACCACTTTCGACTTAAGAACCAAATATCGGCAAAACAAATATTATTAACTTAAATGATTACATAATGTTTATGACAAGGTAATAAGTGGTATAAAAGTAATAATGAACTTGAAAAGGGTTCTTAAGGAATTAGAAATTAACTCAAGTTTATTATTCAGGAGATTAAAGAATGATCGAGTCAAGTCGGACCCGAGGTAAGGGATCCTACAACTCTCTTTCTTTTTAAGTACATTCTTTTATGTAATTTCTTTTAAGCTCATATTTATTATGATTGGGATGTTATTTTATATTACTCCTACTGTAATTTTTATTTTCATGTGATGAGAGACCCTATTCTCTCTCATCAATCCTTTTGGAAGTTTTATGTGGCGCCGTTAGGCTGCCGAGTTTTCGTAAGGGATTTTTCATCTCACTTTTATCCCCGTGAGATTTATGCTACATTTGCCACAATTTCCTTTGAGTGGTGTATGTACTGCCCATTATTCTACTCTTTGTGTAATATACTTTCGTTTATGAGTATTTACATCAATGATTTATTTCCCTTCTTTCATGGGGTGTATGTTTTGAAAGATACCCAATTCGGTAAGGGAACCTTTCACCCTTCCTCTTTTTAAAAGACTTCTTTTATTGGGTCTTTTAATTTACATATTGTTATGTTGGGATATGTTCTCATATATCCTTAATGATGTAAATTTTGTGTCCAAGTGATGAGATACTCTTTTTATCTCTCATCAACTCATTTTGATGTGACGCCGTTAGGCTGTCAAGGGAACTTCTTAACCCAATTTCGATTTCTTTGGGTTCAACTTGTAGTCATTAAATATGTCATCCATTGAATATGTGTGAATGACCTTTTATTGTTTTACACTTAATATCCACTTATATTGGGTGTCTATATATTTGTCACACATATTTTTTGAGATTTATTTGTCCTTAATTTAAGGATACCTTCTTTATAAGGTATTTCATCACATTTGACATTTCTATTGAGGGTTCATTGTTGTTATGCACCAATTCACTCTTATATGGTGTATATACTGTCCTTTGGAGTATTATATCATGAATCCTTTTATTCTCATGATATTATAAAGTTCTGACTAAATGTTATTCCTTGATTATTGTATTCAAGTGTCTCTAATTTTGGTAAAACCCCTTTAACCAAAATATCGTTTTAAATGTTTTAGTTATTTGTTCTTATTAATATCCATGTTTTCAAAATGGTTTTAAGGATTTATTTATATGGATATTAATGGTTTAAAATGTTAAAAGCTTCAAGGTGGTATGGGACACTTTGATTCAAAAATCTCTTTATTAAATGTTTTAAATGGTTTTGGAAATGGTTTCTTTTTGAATGGATTCATTATTTCAATATCCTAATATGTTATATTGTGATTGAAATGTGGAAATGTTATGTTTCCTTTATTCATGTTTATGTGATACGATTATGTTATGGTTCTTGGGCATTGTTATGAAGAACGGGTGGTTCCGTGATAAACTAAGGGCGGGTGAGCCCGATATAGCTCTCCAATGCATTGGGTAACGCGAAGGAGTGAAACGTTAAGGTTTCTCCGAAGAGATTTAGGGAATATACTGTGATGGGTATTCCAAACGTAACCAAGAGGGTTACTCCCTACATAAGAATGTTATGAATGCCTCAAGTTACCTTTATGTCTTATGATTTCTATGATTTATTCATGGTTTGATGAGGTATGTTAAAGTGCCTTTGTTTTATGGGTAAAGTATGATTTCATTCTTATGTATATATGAACTCATGTTTCCTTTCCATATTTTTATAACTCTTACTGAGCTTTTTATGCTCATCCCAAGTTTTTGAAATGTTTTTCACAGGTCAAGGGAAAGGTACATGATGTGATGATAGTGTCAAGGATGTGTCAAGAAAGAATCCGTGTTATATTTTAAATATGTTCCCGTTGATGGGAAGAATGAATGCTGACTTTTATGTAACCACTTTGTTTAAATGTGGAATGTAATGCAAGTTTCATGATCTAATTCTCTAAAACTCTAAACCTGAAAAGATCCTCAATGTGTAATCTTGTAATAACTCAAGATTAAGTAAGGTTTAAGGCTGGGGCCTTATAGTTGGTATCAAAGGTCGGTTTAGATAACTTTAGAGGTTAGGGTATTCTTTAAGCATAAGTGACATTACCATAATGGTTAGAATTTCAGAAAGAGTCCTAATTTTAGATAATGTGAATGAGTAAGTATATCTTAGAGTCTACCTTCCTCATTAGTACATGATGTTTTTGTTGATATACTCACACTGACATTTATGTTTTTAGTGAATGGATGGATCTAGCAGGCACCAAAGTGACAATGGGTTTGAAGGAAACTGTGGTGGTTCTCTGATTATGATACTAGATGAGATAGGGGATTCAATGAGGAATCTCATAGTTGTTCTAAACCAACTATCAAGGATCCATGATCAATCACTTCAACCTTCGTGAGTTCTCTAATGCATCATTTACGAGATGGCCAACTCGATGTGGAAATTCAGGTAATAATTATTAAGGTAACCATTAGGGTTTATATGATACTTACTTTTTAGGTAATTATGGGTTACTCTATGATATGATGGAAAAGGAATGGAATGAGATAAACTTGAGGTTAAAATATGTTATGAATATTTTTGAAGATTTTATCTCATTTTGGGGAATGTTTTGAGAATTATATAGTTTTGGAAAAAGGACAACACGCAGACCGTGTGACATCCCGTCGCGTCGGACAAAGCTGCGGGAATCGAACCCACAACCAAAGTGCGACTGGTATTTATCGCCTACCACTGGACTACGTGAAGTCCCTGGTTAGTTTGACTGATTATTTTTGGTTATATGATTTTATGAATTAAGAGTAAGTTGATTTTGGGTTATTTATAAAAATGATTAACCTATCATGGAGGATATGTGATTAGGTTAATTACTTTTCAATACTAGACTTTAGGAGCAACTAATGTTGTTTAGAGATAAATGTTACGATTTAACATGGAAGACTGTGTGACTAAATCCTTCAAATATTTGGGTTTCAATATTATATTAGGTTTACTTTGAAGAATTTTAGGGACAAATTGTTTATCGGATGGTCCTCGTTGAACTTTGGGTTTTGTTGGACAAATTTTGGAGATTAAGAATAGATTTTCTTTTTATAAGGGGTTATCCTTTTCTGGATTATCTGATCTTGTACTAAACTTTTTGGTTTTGGCTCTGGTTTAAGCCTAAAGACATAGGATGTACATAGTTCTCTTTTGTGGATTAGGTGATTCTCTAGAAGTTGATTATAGTACTCTTAATGTGAACAAGTCTTCCTAAATACTCGTCTTTTGGAGAAAATATGAGTTTGTGAAAGGAATATAATAAAAGTTGAAAGTCAATATGATAAGTGATTATGTTTCCTTATGAATAAATTCCTCAATAAAAAGTAACTTAAAACAAAAATGTTGTATATTAACTTTTCCTACTGGGGAATCGAATACCGTTTAACCCATCACAAGTTTGTGATTTTCTCATTGTTAACTTTCTCCTAAACATGTTTTCTATCACTCTCCATAAGAACGTGACCCTATGTTTTCTCCTCCATGTCCATATTTTCATACTTGGAATCCTAGTATGGGTTAACACGAGTGACCTTTGTACTTATCTTTCTTTATTTTAAAGTGTTTGTTTTACCGACTTTTGTTCCGATGTGGGACTTTCAAGGATGTTTCCAAGCGCAATTTTAAAATTGCGAGGACGCAATTCCCAAAAGGGGGGAAGGATGTAACATCCCAGGTAAATAAAGAATATGACATTTCATATTTATCCATATTTGTGAATAAAATATTTAAATGACTTTAAAGGGGACGCTATGCTCGATGGCGTACCCAACACGCAACAACGAGTTTCTTGGGAATCTTACGTTGCACTCTAATAATAAAATAATATTATTTTAAATGGTAGTTAACTTGTAGCCGTTGTAATGGCGGGAATGGATAGAAATAACTGAAATATGATTATATATGTTTTTAAATGTTTTTACAATTATCCAATAAAGGATAGAGGCTTAAAATACGGAAAGAATTCGATTTTAGGCATATATGCCCTAGTTTTCACTAAAGGTTCACTTATCGCCTTTTGATGGCGAACTGTCATTAAATATAGTTTTTATCACTCTTATACATTCTTTTGGACCAAATAAAACTCTTATTAAGAATCGGGACATCAAATTTTTACTTTGTGTAAATTTTTGGTATTTTTCTGATAAAGTTCATTTTTTTAATGAATAGTGTAAAATGTTGTGTTTTAATTCAAAACCTCTTTTTAATCTAATTTATTTATATGATTAGATAATATTTTGAATTGTTTTTAAAGTTAAATTAGAAAATATTTTTACCATTTAATCCAATGGTGGTCATTGGAATTAATTTCACTTTGAAATTAGACTTAAACTAGTGTCAATCTTTTGATACTTTTTGTTTTATAAAAACACGCTATTTGCTCTGACAGCGGGAATTAATTATTAAATTAATTAATGTGACTAATATGTTTTGAATTTTGTAAAACGTACTTCATTTTTGAATTCAGAATATCAAATATAGCTTAGGGTGAATTTTTGGTAATTTTCTGAAAAACTTCAATTTTTGATGAATAGTGAAACCACTAAGTGGTAATCAAGCAAACTGATTTTTCAGTTAAATGAAATTTTACCACTAATGTGTATTGAATTTTGAATATCCGACATACATGGTTGTCATTAAGAAGTAAAATGTGGTTCAATGGGATTATAATAATTTTTTGGTGAATAGTAACTCATTAAGTTCTTAATCGCGATTAGTGGTAATTAGGGTAGTTTAAGGTATAAATAATGCTTTAATAATATAAAATGACCTAGACACATGTCCCAACCCTATTGGTTATGTCATGGCCGACCAAGACAAGCCATGGCCTAACTTGGGGACCCCATGGATCCACTTTTGTTGGGAAATAACATAAAATACTTTTTATTTAATGTTAAAGTGAAAATGACACTAACATAGTATGTTTTACTAAAACAATTTTTAAGTGGGGTTATACAAGTCCAAATTTTGATTATAAATAGTCATTGGAAAGATAAAAAGATTTCCTATATCATAGTATTTTTTTTATAATTTTTAGACATTAAATAAATTAAATTATTTATGACATAATAATGATGCAGCGATGACATCATTATTTGACAATTTAATTAAAATGGAAAGATAATGAAAAATATACAATATACACATGGAAAAAACCAATTGGATGAGTGGATTTCGATGCCTTATCACCTTATCCACGAATTCTATCAATGTGGGACCCTTTAGAACCGAAAACCATTTTCAAATAATGTAATATTTCATTGCTTTCCAAAAGTGCCCCTCCTCTCCTCTTATAAAAGGCCCCCACCTCTACCTCTTTTCCCACACCCCTCAAGCCTTTGGCTCGGCCAACCCCTGCCCATTTACTCTCTCAACATCCCTCTCCTCATCCTAGAGGATCCCCTTTGGGCAGAATCCTTTCAAAGGAAGCCTTTAGGCTCAAATCAAAAGGAGATTACACTTTTAAAGGTAACTCATTCTCTCTTGTTCATTTGTTTTATTTTGCTTCTCCAAACCTATAATCTCTTTTTATTTACTTCTTTTGTAACAACACCAGTATCTTCAATATACTAGGATGTTGTTACAAGATTTATTTTAGCTACACTCTCACACAACTACATCAAATGGTTAAAGAACATACGGTTTCCGTGGACGGTGAAATTCTGCCTCCCGAAACGATGATTGTTCAATACTCATTTAACACCTTCAAAGGTGGCCATTATGATGTCACTATTTTTATATATGATATATAATATGTTTATGTTTTATTTATGCTTCTGTATTTTTCATTTTTGTCTTACCTTTGTGGCTTCCATTATGGGTATACGCGATATCTTCATTTAAGGAAGTGCGGACTACCGCCCCCTCAAAGTGATTTGATTCGTTAAATACCATATGTGGGATGTATAAAGGATGGAAATATGATATTATATATGATATTATACTGGAATTATAATATACCTTTATATCATTATTATTCCATTCTATAAAATACGAAATAGAAATGAAAGTAGCGTTCATGCGTACGTACGGCTTACCGTCTCCATGAACGGTGCATTTCATTTCTTACCTCTAAATGATTATGTAATGTTATAAATGCATGCATGTACTGGATATATATGAAATATATGATATCTACATAATGAATACAATTCTGGATATAATAAACATTTGGCCACATGAACAACATGTAATTGTAAGAAGACCACTTTCGACTTAAGAACCAAATATCGGCAAAACAAATATTATTAACTTAAATGATTACATAATGTTTATGACAAGGTAATAAGTGGTATAAAAGTAATAATGAACTTGAAAAGGGTTCTTAAGGAATTAGAAATTAACTCAAGTTTATTATTCAGGAGATTAAAGAATGATCGAGTCAAGTCGGACCCGAGGTAAGGGATCCTACAACTCTCTTTCTTTTTAAGTACATTCTTTTATGTAATTTCTTTTAAGCTCATCTTTATTATGATTGGGATGTTATTTTATATTACTCCTACTGTAATTTTTATTTTCATGTGATGAGAGACCCTATTCTCTCTCATCAATCCTTTTGGAAGTTTTATGTGGCGCCGTTAGGCTGCCGAGTTTTCGTAAGGGATTTTTCATCTCACTTTTATCCCCGTGAGATTTATGCTACATTTGCCACAATTTCCTTTGAGTGGTGTATGTACTGCCCATTATTCTACTCTTTGTGTAATATACTTTCGTTTATGAGTATTTACATCAATGATTTATTTCCCTTCTTTCATGGGGTGTATGTTTTGAAAGATACCCAATTCGGTAAGGGAACCTTTCACCCTTCCTCTTTTTAAAAGACTTCTTTTATTGGGTCTTTTAATTTACATATTGTTATGTTGGGATATGTTCTCATATATCCTTAATGATGTAAATTTTGTGTCCAAGTGATGAGATACTCTTTTTATCTCTCATCAACTCATTTTGATGTGACGCCGTTAGGCTGTCAAGGGAACTTCTTAACCCAATTTCGATTTCTTTGGGTTCAACTTGTAGTCATTAAATATGTCATCCATTGAATATGTGTGAATGACCTTTTATTGTTTTACACTTAATATCCACTTATATTGGGTGTCTATATATTTGTCACACATATTTTTTTGAGATTTATTTGTCCTTAATTTAAGGATACCTTCTTTATAAGGTATTTCATCACATTTGACATTTCTATTGAGGGTTCATTGTTGTTATGCACCAATTCACTCTTATATGGTGTATATACTGTCCTTTGGAGTATTATATCATGAATCCTTTTATTCTCATGATATTATAAAGTTCTGACTAAATGTTATTCCTTGATTATTGTATTCAAGTGTCTCTAATTTTGGTAAAACCCCTTTAACCAAAATATCGTTTTAAATGTTTTAGTTATTTGTTCTTATTAATATCCATGTTTTCAAAATGGTTTTAAGGATTTATTTATATGGATATTAATGGTTTAAAATGTTAAAAGCTTCAAGGTGGTATGGGACACTTTGATTCAAAAATCTCTTTATTAAATGTTTTAAATGGTTTTGGAAATGGTTTCTTTTTGAATGGATTCATTATTTCAATATCCTAATATGTTATATTGTGATTGAAATGTGGAAATGTTATGTTTCCTTTATTCATGTTTATGTGATACGATTATGTTATGGTTCTTGGGCATTGTTATGAAGAACGGGTGGTTCCGTGATAAACTAAGGGCGGGTGAGCCCGATATAGCTCTCCAATGCATTGGGTAACGCGAAGGAGTGAAACGTTAAGGTTTCTCCGAAGAGATTTAGGGAATATACTGTGATGGGTATTCCAAACGTAACCAAGAGGGTTACTCCCTACATAAGAATGTTATGAATGCCTCAAGTTACCTTTATGTCTTATGATTTCTATGATTTATTCATGGTTTGATGAGGTATGTTAAAGTGCCTTTGTTTTATGGGTAAAGTATGATTTCATTCTTATGTATATATGAACTCATGTTTCCTTTCCATATTTTTATAACTCTTACTGAGCTTTTTATGCTCATCCCAAGTTTTTGAAATGTTTTTCACAGGTCAAGGGAAAGGTACATGATGTGATGATAGTGTCAAGGATGTGTCAAGAAAGAATCCGTGTTATATTTTAAATATGTTCCCGTTGATGGGAAGAATGAATGCTGACTTTTATGTAACCACTTTGTTTAAATGTGGAATGTAATGCAAGTTTCATGATCTAATTCTCTAAAACTCTAAACCTGAAAAGATCCTCAATGTGTAATCTTGTAATAACTCAAGATTAAGTAAGGTTTAAGGCTGGGGCCTTATAGTTTCCATGTTTATTTACATAGGACCATGAGAGCCTTGGTGTAGAAATTGACCCAAGGGTATTGACCATGAGAGCTACCGAGGAGG
>CAUJRU010004344.1:0-18378 GCA_963277665.1 Viscum album | reverse complement strand
AAGTTCCCCTTTTATAAGTGAAAATGAGTGGAATTTTTGTAAATACCCAAAACAATTCAATAATGGGAAGTCACTCTCAAACCATGCATCTCTGGAAGGTACCTGGGGCATTGCAAAGTACAAATGGCATCCTTCGATAAGAAAAGGTACCGAATGGGCAGGTGAATGTTGTCTTCTCCTGGTCCTCTGCTGTAATGGGAACCTGAAAATATCCAGAAAATCCATCCATGAAACAATAGTGTGTCTTCCTAGCTAGTCTCTCAAGCATCTGGTCAATGAATGGAAGTGGGAAATGGTCCTTACGAGTGGATTTATTTAGTTTCCTATAATCGATACACACTCTCCAACTGTTTTGTACTCTCACAGGAACTAACTCATCATTTTCATTTTTATAACAGTGAAACCAGTTTTCTTTGGTACAACCTGAACAGGGCTAACCCATTGTGAGTCCGAAATAGGGTAAATGATACCCGCCTCAAGTAATTTTTCAACTTCTTTCTTAACAACTTCTAGGAGGGTGGGATTAAGTCACCTTTGTGGCTGTCTCACCAGTTTAGCCCCATCCTCCAAGAGAATCCTATGCATACAAATGGAGAGGCTAATACCTGATATGTCTGCCAATGTCCAACCAATTTCCCTAATGTTATCTCTCAAAAGATTCAAACGTTTTTCTTCATGTTCAAAAGAGATATTGTTAGCAATTATGAAAGGTAATCTATCACCACTGAGCAAGTATGAATATTTGAGATTTGGGGGAATGGCTTGAGATCCAATGTAGGTGGGTGATGTATGGATGGAGAAATTGATGCAACAGACATATCTGCACAATGAACATCAGTATCAGAATAAAAATCATCACAATCAGAGAATAAAGCACCAAATCCATTAGCATACTCAATAGCCATGTCATAATCAGAGTTCACATGATCAAAATCAGAATATGATTCCATTTCAAAATCAAATCTTAGAGAGTCTTGTTCCTTAAAAATGGGTGTATAAGTATTCTTAGACATCAAACTAGAACCAATACTCATAATCTCCCTAAGCATAGGACAATCCAATTCCATGATGTTTTTACTTGGTGGTTCAAAATGGGAGATAACAAAAGCATAATGGTCCTCTGAGGGGTACTTCATGGAATCCATAACATTAAATATCACAACTTCATCTCCAAACTCCATAGAAAGTGTACCCTCATTGAAATTTATGATAGTTTTTGCAGTTTTGAGGAAGGGTCTACCTAAGATAATGGGGGAATGAGAACTTACCTGATAATCCTCCATGTTAAGCACATAGAAGTCTGCTGGAAAGATCATGTCTCTTACCCGAACAAGTACATCCTCAAGAACTCCCGCTGGATATTCCGTAGCTCTATTCGCCAATTGCACCACTACTCTTGTTGGCTTCAACTCACCAACCTGTAAGGAAGAGAATACAGAGTGAGGCATCACATTTATTGAAGCTCCTAAATCACAAAGAGCATCAGAGAAGTGCAACTCCCCTATGGTACATGGGATGGTGAATGTCCCAGGATCCTTGCACTTTGTTGGCATTGCTAGAGTTGGTGTAATGAGTGCCGAGACATTCCTTCCAAGATTGATCCTCTCATTCCCCTTGAGCCCTCTTCGATTGGTGCAGAGTTCTTTTAAGAATTTGGAATATCTTGGGATTTGCTTAATGGCTTCAAGTAGAAGAATGTTGATCTCCACACACTTGAATGTGTCCAAAACCTCCTTTTGCATTGCTTCTTCAGCCATCTTCTTGGTTTGAACAACCCTATTTGGAAAAGGAAGGGGTTTAGGAGGTACATCATCAATCTTTTTCTTACCTTTATCTTTCTCCTTGGATTGCTCATCCGTTGGTATGGAATGCGGATTCTCTGGAGTTGAGGTGAATCCCGGTGGAATGGTAGGTAAAGATGTATCGTTCATTTTCTTCCCACTTCTCAATGTGATGGAACTAACATTCCCCTTTGGATTTGGAGTGGGCTGGGAAGGTAGATTTCCGGAATTCATACTTACAAGTTCATGGAGGGCGGTGGAAATCTGGCTCATTTGATTCTTTAACTCCCTCAGCTCTGAACTTTGACTCTTCAGCTCATTCCGTTGATTAAGAACAATTTGCTTCAAAAGATCATTAGTATTAGAATCTACCTTTGGTGGGGGATTCCCTTGTTGTTGGCTTGTTGATGCTTGGGCTTCAAATCTCCTTTGGGGTTGTTGGAAACCCTGCTGATAAGGCGGAGGCTGCTGGAAGTTTGGTTGAAAAGGGGGCCTTTGTTGTTGTCCAGATCCATACCTCATGTCCGGTTGATCTTTCCACCCTTGGTTGTATGTTGGAGCAAATGAATCAAACTTCTTTTGGGGATATGGTTGTTGTTGCTGCTGAAATGGTCTCCCTGGGAACACTGCTGCACAATCTTCTGTCTCTTGTAGTTGTGGGCAACAGTCAGTTGGGTGGCTTGTCTCAGTGCAAATGCCACATGGCCTTGAAGGAGGGGGTTGGGATGTCTTTTGAGCCAATGCAATCTGCCTCACCATAGTTGTCAATTCTTCTAACTTAGTATCAATCAAATGACTTTCAAGAGAAGAAGGACTTACTAGATGTACTCCTCGAACATGTGGTGTACCTCTATCACTGAATTATTGAGAGTTTTGGGCCATTTTGTCGATCAATGCTCATGCAGCTACTGGTGTCTTGTCCACCAATGCTCCTCCAGCTGCAGCATCCACCATGCTCCTCTCCATGGGTGTGAGTCCTTCATAGAAGTACTGGATGAGTAATTGCTCACTGATTTGGTGATGTGGGAAGCTTGCACATAACTTCTTGAATCGCTCCCAGTACTCATACATTGACTCCCCTTGGGCTTGCTTGATCCCCGATATCTCCTTTAGAATGGATGTTGTCCTTGATGCTGGAAAAAATCTTTGCAAGAAAAGAAGTTTCAAATCATTACAACATGTTACATATTCAGGTTGCAAATAATACATCCAATCTTTTTCAGCTCCATCAAGTGAGAATGGGAATGCTCTTAATTTAATTTGATCTTCAGAAACATTTCTTGGTTTTAATGTTGAGCAAACCACATTAAATTCCTTAAGGTGTTTGTTGGGATCCTCACCATATAATCCATGAAACTTTGGAAGAAGGTGAATTAATCCAGATTTCAATTCAAAGTCCGATTCGAGATTTGGGTATGCAATACAATTTGGTTGATAGTTAATATCAGGTGCAGCCAATTCTCGAATGGTTCTATTAAGTTCATTTCCATTATTTCCAGCCATTGGTTCCTCCTTTATGTTTTAATTTTAATTGCTTCCAATTTCAATGTTTCCAGAACAGAGGAATTCACCAATTGGTTGAATATTGAAACTTCCCGTAGATTGAGAATGTCTGATTCGTGCCCTAAGGCTACGTTGAATCTCAGGGTCAAGATCTAAGAGATCTTCGGGATTAGTTTGTGTCATAGATCAAATAAAAATGAAAAGAAAGAAGGTGGACCATAGTAAAATAAAAATGAGAAGTTTGATTTGATGGTCCAAAGAGAAGTAGAAGAAAATAAATGAAGAAGAAGAAAAATCAGATTGGGTAAAGAAGGAAGAAAGAAGAGAGGAAGAGAATAAAATTTAAAATAAAATAAATACCTCTAATTGGTTGAAATAATTACTTGCCTCCCCGGAAACGGTGCCAATTTGAAAGAGCGCTGTCGTGGGCGCCCTCAAATGATTATTGTGATTTTGGGGTACTTAGGTGCAGCAGAGTGGCTGACCAAGGTCGTCTCTCAAAGGAGGAAGTGAATTAAAACAACTTTTCAGAGGTATTCTAGAAACAAAATAAAAGGGAATAAAAACACTACTTGAAAGGATGGGGGTGGTTTTCTTATAGTTTATGAACATAGAAGAAGTTTACTGGAAGAAGATTGCATTTTTTTTTATTGTTTTTAGTTTTGAAATGAAGTTTGATTAAAATGACACAACAAAAAGATGTTTGTTTATACAATATTTAAAAGACGTAATCACTCTAACTCTACCTCTTCAATCATTTATTAATCATTATCATTTAAATTAATATTCCCTTAATTGTGATCCCTTAATTTGTTTAATCCCAAACCCTACGAGAATTAACTTTACCACGAAGATTGAAGTGAATTTAACCTTAGGCTAACTTCGGAACATGCAATTGCAACACCCTGCTCTGACTGATGTTCTAAAATTAGATTATGGTCAGTGGTAAATTAAGGCACATAACCACTCTGGAAATGAGGATTAATTGTGTTTAGGGATTATATTTGAACTCTACAAATTGATCCTGTGTGGTTTTGAATTTCCGGTTAAGGTTGCGCTCTCACAGTTCACACAATTTCCGACCTCGCGTGTTTTGTGTTAACTATTCAATTGCTTGCTTAGTTTCATTTAAATTAAAAACTCAATTAATAGATCATAATATGTGAATTACAGTATCTCATTGATTCAAAATAAATGAATAAAGAAGGATAGAGGTCAATCGATTACTAAAATGAACTACTCTTCCATGGGTGGTGTAGTCATCGTGGAGACGTTTTGCATAAGCAACGAATTGAAAGGGTAGAACCCAATCTTGTCCCCACTCTTGATTCCAACCCAATTAAGAAGATTAAGATAAGAAGAAGAGGGATGAACACAGAATATTATTTGAAGAAAAATTCAAGAAACACACATGAAAGAAAAGAAATACAAAGAAGAGGTGAGAGAGGAGAGCCTTTTTGGAAGAGAGGTTTGCACAAAGGCTTACTTTTTACAAGAGTTGTGAGGGGCTCCCAAGAGACAACCTTTCGGCCACACCTTCCCAAAGCCTCTTCCAGCCCTCTCAAAGAGTTAAAACCCCCTTTAAATAGAGTTTTTGAGGGCTAGGGATACATAACTTTTGAAGTGTGAAATGAAAATCTCGGCCAAATATTTTATTCCAATTTGCACAGCCAATTTGACCTCCAAAACGTGTGAATTGACCGGCCTTCCAGAAGGATTCATTGTGATAAATAATGTCCCCGAGCTTTCCTCAAAATTTGGGCTCAATCCAAGCCCGTATGTAGATGATATGGTCCAAATACAGAACCCATGTCCATTCTGCCGAGTCCAGCCCACAATTGGATTAATGGCTCATTTACTCCATCCAAATGCACTCTTTAGCTTTAGTATCCTGAATAAAAGTTTTAGATAATTATGTTAGAAACACTGTTACAAAATTTCAAATTCAAATAAAAAAATTAAAAATATTTAGCTTCGAAATACTACAGTGAACTATAAAGGGTAAAACTGGAATTTTCATCAAATATTCAAATGAATGATCTAATTCCAAATACATTCTAATTAAACATATTTAACACAATGTGAGGAAATTATATCATTTATTATCAATAAAATATTCAATAAAATATTGTTTTATCAACTCCCCCACAATTACCCTTTTGCACTCCAGGGCAAAACCTGATGTCAAGTAAACATCAATATCAAATCAAAACCAATTTTAAAACACATATCCTTAAGATCAATCAATTTCACACCAAGAATCAAAAGATATCATGCCTCATAAAAAAAACTTATTTCAAGTTCTCCATTTATATCATTCAATATATTTCCACTTCATTTATCCACCCATGCACAAAACACTTACCTCGCTTGAATTTTCTCTCATCACTCAAATATCAGTTTTTTTTGCAATGTCTTTCTCATCCAAACTCATACAAGGGTCACCATAGGCTTGATAGATTCCTACATCGCTACCCTATGTGTGTCAAGGACATATGTTTATCATGAGGACTTTTCAGGGTTGTTCTGTGGCTTTCGGTTGGTAGGATTAAGATGTGAAAAACTCTGAGGCTGAATGAGGAGGGCTTGACTCTTTTGAAGAAAAATTGCATTAATCTAATTTTCACTTAAATATGGTCTTCTCTTCAATCCCCATAGTATCAATTCAGCTCCATCATCATAAAAAGTCATGAAAGGTTTACACCATTCATCATTTCCGCATAAAAAATGTCAATCTTCTCAAACATGATTTTCTTGAAAGCTCCAGATGGGAACAACTTTCCACCTCAATTAGAAGCTCCAGAAAAGGCACAGCTTCACTTGTCATGAAAGCTCTAGAAAAGGCACAGCTTTCAATATAATGACTTTCTTTAGCAGAAAACACATCTCTTCAGAATTTAATTTTCCACCCAAAGTATCACAGAATGTGGTGGCAAAACCCAAGACAACTTCCCCCACACTTAAGCTCAACTAGATTATGCAATTTCACTTCAAGAGTTGGTTGGATAGGGAAAATTGGCTTGTAATGTGGCTTAACCTAACAGGCTGTGCATGGCTTCTAAGGGCTATAAGGATTAAATATTCAAGGTAGGCAATTATAAAAAAGTATTCTTTGAAATAGGGGTTTTAATACCAAAAAAATGCCTCAATCATTTAAACACAAGTACCTCAAAACCTCATGTTTTGACCAGAATAGATCAAATTCTGGTTAAATCAAGAATGGTTTGGTTCTCTCAAGAAGTGAGGTGAATGTAAAGAATATGAAAATAATGGTTTAGAAGACTCACAGGAAAGTGATTTCAAATATAAAGATAGTGAGATGTGGCATGGGATTCAAAATTCGGTGTACTTTCCATGAAATTACTAAATATTTGAACTTGAAACAAAGTCATTTCAGCATTCATTTAAGCTTAGTTTCAAGGGGTAAATTGTTTCACTTATTGATATGGATTTAAAAATGGTGATGAGAATCATTTTAGCTCAAAATGTTTCAAAAAACACATAAAATTGTAAAATAAACACACAAAATTTGAAAAACACACAATTTTTTTTGGTTTATTTTTAAACAGGAAACAATTGAAATTACTAAACTAAAAGGTTCCCTCCCCCACACTTAAAATATTGCATTGTCCTCAATGTGAACCCGTGAGATGATATATGCACATGAAATGCAGAATTTTTAAATAGGACAAATAATATAAAAGTGAAAGGGTTAGGAACAACCTGATGTGATCAAGTGATGATGGGGTCATGCAGTGTGATAAAATCCACTGCATCAGTAGGATGTCCCTCAATGTATCTCCTCAAACGTTGCCCATTGACTATAAAGCTCCTTCCAGTGTCCTCTTGTGTGATCTCCACTGCACCATAAGGAAAAACATTAGACACAATATAAGGACCTAACCATCTGGAACGCAACTTACCAGGCATCAACTTTAGTCGTGAACTATAGAGAAGGACTTTCTCTCCAACATGAAACTCTCTTTGTTGGATCATTTTGTCATGAGTTGCTTTTGATCATTCCTTGTAGAGCCTTGAGTTCTCGTATGATGATAGTCGAATCTCCTCAAGCTCTTGAATTTGCAACTTCCTTTGAATTCCAGCTTGGGCCAAATCCATGTTACATTTCATTATAGCCCAATATGCCCGATGCTCGACTTCCACAGGGAGATGACACGCTTTCCCAAAAACAATCCGAAATGGGGACATACCAATGGGGGTCTTGTATGCTGTCCTATAAGCCCACAATGCATCATCCAAGCGCTTGCTCCAATCCTTCCTATTTGGCTGCACGGTTTTCTCCAAGATTTGTTTCAACTCACGATTTGAAACCTCAGCCTGGCCATTTGTTTGGGGGTGGTATGGTGTTGATGTTTTGTGTGTCACCCAATACTTTCGAAGGAGGTAAGCAAAATTTCTATTGCAAAAGTGTGTCCCTTGGTCACTGATGATGGCCTTTGGTACTCCAAACCTGCAAAAAATCTGTGCTTTGACAAAGTCCACAACAACATGAGAATCGTCAGTCCTGGTGGCCTTGGCCTCCACCCATTTACTCACATAATCAATAGCAACCAAAATATACAAAAATCCAAATGAACTAGGAAAAGGACCCATAAAGTCGATGCCCCATACATCAAAAATCTCACAGAATAGTATGGGTTGTTGGGGCATCTCATGTCTCTTAGAAATGTTCCCAGTGTGTTGGCAACGAGTGCATGACTTACAAAACACATGGGCATCATGGAATAAACTAGGCCAATATAATCAAGAGTCCAAAACTTTCCTAGCTGTCCATTGTGGTCCAAAGTGTCCACCACATGCAAGTGTATGACAGAATTGCAAAACAGACTCAAACTCATGATCAGGAATACACCTCCTAATAACTTGGTCACTACACATGCGCCAGAGGTAAGGATCATCCCACACATAAAACCTAGACTCAATTTTTAATTTTTGGACTTGATACTTCTTCAAATTTACTGGGATTTCAGATCCAACAATGTAATTAACTAAATCAGCATACCAAGGATGCTTACCTGAGATGGTATAGAGATGCTCATTGGGGAAAGTGTCCCGAAGTGGTACCTGGTCCAAGGTGTCACCCTCTAGTGTGTGAGTAAGCCTACTCATGTGTTCTGCCACCAAATTCTCTGACCCCTTCTTGTCCTTTATCTCAAGGTCAAACTCTTGAAGAAGGAAAATCCAACGGATAAGTCGTGGCTTTGCACCTGGCTTCTTTAGGAGGTACCTCAAAGCTTCATGGTCAGAAAAAACAACTACTTTAGAGCCCAATAAATTTGAACGGAATTTATCTAAAGCAAATATGACAGCAAGAAACTCCTTTTATGTGGTAGTGTAGTTTGATTGGGCTGAATCTAGCGTCCTCGATGCATAGGCGATCACATGTGAACGTCCCTCCACCCTCTGAGATAAGACAGCTCCAACCGCGAAGTTGGAGGCGTCACACATAAGATCAAATGGAAGGTCCCACCGTGGGGGCTGTATGATTGGTGGAGTGGTCAGACACTTCTTCAGCTCATCAAATGATACACTGCATGAATCATAAAAATTGAAATCAATATCTTTTTTAAGCAATCGAGATAAGGGTAGAGCGATCTTACTAAAATCTCTGATGAAGCGTCGATAAAATCCAGCATGCCCAAGGAATGATCGAACATCACGCACACATGTAGGATATGGGAGGGATGAAATAATGTCTACCTTAGATTTATCAAATTCAATTCCATGTTGTGAGACTATATGACCTAATACAATTCCCTTTTCGACCATGAAATGACATTTTTAAAAATTTAAGACCAGATTCTTCTCAATACAACGATGCAACACATCACCCAAACTAGAGAGACATTCATCAAATGAGGACCCATAAACTTTAAAATCATCCATAAATACCTCCATGCGGGTCTCAATGAAATCTGAGAAAATACTCACCATGCATCTCTGGAAGGTACCTGGGGTATTGCAAAGTCCAAATGGCATCCTTCGATAAGCAAAGGTACCGAATGGGCAGGTGAATATTGTCTTCTCCTGGTCCTCTGCTGCAATGGGAACCTGAAAATATCCAAAAAATCCATCCATGAAACAATAGTGTGTCTTCCCAGCTAGTCTCTCAAGCATCTGGTCAATGAATGGAAGTGGGAAATGGTCCTTACGAGTGGATTGATTTAGTTTCCTATAATCGATACACACTCGCCAACTGTTTTGTACTCTCACAGGAACTAACTCATCATTTTCCTTTTTTATAACAGTGAAACTAGTTTTCATTGGTACAACCTGAATAGGGCTAACCCATTGTGAGTCAGAAATAGGGTAAATGATACCCGCCTCAAGTAATTTTTCAACTTCTTTCTTAACAACTTCTAGGAGGGTGGGATTAAGTCTCCTTTGTGGCTGTCTCACCGGTTTAGCCCCGTCCTCCAAGAGAATCCTATGCATGCAAATGGAGGGTCTAATACCTGATATGTCTCCCAATGTCCAACCAATTTCCCTAATGTTATCTCTCAAAAGATTCAAAAGTTTTTCTTCATGTTCAAAAGAGAGAGTGTTAGCAATTATGACAGGTAATCTATCACCACTGAGCAAGTATGCATATTTAAGATTTGGGGGCAATGGCTTGAGTTCCAATGTAGGTGGGTGATGTATGGATGGAGAAATTGATGTAACAGACATATCTGCACAATGAACATCAGTATCAGAATAAAAATCATCACAATCAGAGAATAAAGCACCAAATCCATCAGCACACTCAATAGCCATGTCATAATCAGAGTTCACATGATCAAAATCAGAATATGATTCCATTTCAAAATCAAATCTTAGAGAGTCTTGTTCCTTAAAAATGGGTGTATAAGTATTCTTAGACATCAAACTAGAACCAATACTCATAATCTCCCTAAGCACAGGACAATCCAATTCCATGATGTTTTTACTTGGTGGTTCAAAATGGGAGATAACAAAAGCAGAATGGTCCTATGAGGGGTACTTCATGGAATCCATAACATTAAATATCACAACTTCATCTCCAAACTCCATGGAAAGTGTACCCTCATTGACATTTATGATAGTTTTTGCAGTTTTGAGGAGGGGTCTACCTAAGATAATGGGGGCATGAGAACTTACCTGATCATCCTCCATGTTAAGCACATAGAAGTCTGCTGGAAAGATCATGTCTCTTACCCGAACAAGTACATCCTCAAGAACTCCCGCTGGATATGTCGTAGCTCTATTCGCCAATTTCACCACTACTCTTGTTGGCTTCAACTCACCAACCTGTAAGGAAGAGAATACAGAGTGAGGCATCACATTTATTGAAGCTCCTAAATCACAAAGAGCATCAGAGAAGTGCAACTCCCCTATGGTACATGGGATGGTGAATGTCCCAGGATCCATTCACTTTGTTGGCATTGCTAGAGTTGGTGTAATGAGTGCCGAGACATTCCTTCCAAGGTTGATCCTCTCATTCCCCTTGAGCCCTCTTCGATTGGTGCAGAGTTCCTTTAAGAATTTGGCATACCTTGGGATTTGCTTAATGGCTTCAAGTAGAGGAATGTTGATCTTCACATGCTTGAATGTGTCCAAAACCTCCTTTTGCATTGCTTCTTCAGCCATCTTCTTGGTTTGAACAACCCTATTTGGAAAAGGAAGGGGGTTAGGAGGTACATCATCAATCTTTTTCTTACCTTTATCTTTCTCCTTGGATTTCTCATCAGTTGGTATGGAATGCAGATTCTCTGGAGTTGAGGTGAATCCCGGTGGAATGGTAGGTACAGATGTATCGTTCATTTTCTTCCCACTTCTCAATGTGATGGAACTAACACTCCCCTTTGGATTTGGAGTGGGTTGGGAAGGTATATTTCCGGAATTCATACTTACAAGTTCATGGAAGGCGGTGGCAATTTGGCTCATTTGAGTCTTTAACTCCCTCAGCTCTGAACTTTGACTCTTCAGCTCATTCTGTTGATTAAGAACAATTTTCTTCAAAATATCATCAGTATTAGAATCTACCTTTGGTGGGGGATTCCCTTGTTGTTGGCTTGTTGATGCTTGGTCTTCAAATCTCCTTTGGGGTTGTTGGAAACCCTGCTGATAAGGCGGAGGCTGCTGGAAGTTTGGTTGAAAAGGGGGCCTTTGTTGTTTTCCAGATACATACCTCATGTCCGGTTGATCTTTCCACCCTTGGTTGTATGTTGGAGCAAATGAATCAAACTTCTTTTGGGGATATGGTTGTTGTTGCTGCTGAAATGGTCTCCCTGGGAACACTGCTGCACAATCTTCTGTCTCTTGTAGTTGTGGGCAATAGTCAGTTGGGTGGCTTGTCTCAGTGAAAATGCCACATGGCCATGAAGGAGGGGGTTGGGATGTCTTTTGAGCCAATGCAATCTGCCTCACCATAGTTGTCAATTCTTCTAACTTAGTATCAATCAAATGACTTTCAAGAGAAGAAGGACTTACTTGATGTACTCCTCGAACATGTGGTGTACCTCTATCACCGAATTGTTGAGAGTTTTGGGCCATTTTGTCGATCAATGCTCGTGCAACTACTGGTGTCTTGTCCACCAATGCTCCTCCAGCTGCAGCATCCACCATGCTCCTCTCCATGGGTGTGAGTCCTTCATAGAAGTACTGGATGAGTAATTGCTCACTGATTTGGTGATGTGGGCAGCTTGCACACAACTTCTTGAATCGCTTCCAGTACTAATACATTGACTCCCCATGGGCTTGCTTGATCCCCGATATCTCCTTTTGGATGGATGTTGTCCTTGATTCTAGAAAAAATCTTTGCAAGAAAAGACATTTCAAATCATTCCAACATGTTACATCTTCAGGTTGCAAATAATACATCCAATCTTTTGCAGCTCCATCAAGTGAGAATGAGAATGCTCTTAATTTAATTTGATCTTCAGAAACATTTCTTGGTTTTAAAGTTGAGAAAACCACATTAAATTCCTTAAGGTGTTTGTTGGGATCCTCACCAGATAAGCCATGAAACTTTGGAAGAAGGTGAATTAATCCAGATTTCAATTCAAAGTCCGATTCGAGATTTGGGTATGCAATACAATTTGGTTGATAGTTAATATCAGGTGCAGCCAATTCTCGAATGGTTCTATTAAGTTCATTTCCATTATTTCCAGCCATTGGTTCCTCTTTTATGTTTGAATTTGAATTGCTTCCAATTTCAATGTTTCCAGAAGAGAGGAATTCATCAATTGGTTGAATATTGAAACTTCCCGTAGATTGAGAATGTCTGATTCGTGCCGTAAGGTTACGTTCAATATCAGGGTCAAGATCTAAGAGATTTCAGGATTAGTTCGTGTCATAGATCAAATAAAAATGAAAAGAAATAAGGCGGACCATAGTAAAATAAAAATGAGAAGTTTGATTTGATGGTCCAAAGAGAAGTAGAAGAAAATAAAAGAAGAAGAATAAAAATCAGATTGGGTAAAGAAGGAAGAAAGAAGAGAGGAAGAGAATAAAATGTAAAATAAAATAAATACCTCTAATTGGTTGAAATAATTACTTGCCTCCCCGGCAATGGCGCCAATTTGAAAGAGCGCTGTCGTGCGCGCCCTCAAATGATTAGTGTGATTTTGGGGTACTTAGGTGCAGCAGAGTGGCTGACCAAGGTCGTCTCTCAAAGGAGGAAGTGAATTAAAACAACTTTTCAGAGGTATTCTAGAAACAAAATAAAAGGGATTAAAAACACTACTTGAAAGGATGGGGGTGGTTTTTTTATAGTTTATGAACCTTGAAGAAGTTTTCTGGAAGAAGATTGCATTTTTTTTTGTTTTTAGTTTTGAATTTAAGTTTGATTAAAATGACACAACAAAAAGATGTTTGTTTAGACAATATTTAAAAGACGTAATCGATCTAACTCTACCTCTTCAATAATTTATTAATCATTATCATTTAAATTAATATTCACTTTATTATGATCCATTAATTTGTTAAATCCCGAACCCTACGAGAATTAACTTTACCACGAAGATTGAAGTGAATTTAACCTTAGGCTAACTTCGGAACATGCAATTGCAACACCCTGCTTTAATTGATGTTCTAAAATTAGCTTATGGTCAGTGGTAAATTAAGGCACATAACCACTCTGGAAATGAGGATTAATTGAGTTTAGGGATTATATATGAACTCTACAAATTGATCCCGTGTGGTTTTGAATTACCGGTTAAGGTTGCGCTCTCACAGTTCACACAATTCCCGACCTCGCGTGTTTTGTGTTTACTATTCAATTGCTTGCTTAGTTTCATTTAAATTAAAAACTCAATCAATAGATCATAATATGTGAATTACAGTATCTCATTGATTCAAAATAAATGAATGAAGAAGGATAGAGGTCGATCGATTACTAAAAAGAACTACTCTTCCATGGGTGGTGTAGTCATCGTGGAGACGTTTTTCATAAGAAACGGATTGAAAGGGTAGAACCCAATCATGTCTCCACTATTTATTCCAAAACAATTAATAAAATTAAGATAATAAGAAGAGGGATGAACATAGAATATTATTTGAAGAAAAATTCAAGAAACAAACATGAAAGAAAAGAAATACAAAGAAGAGGTGAGAGAGGAGAGCCTTTTTGGAAGAGATGTTTTCAGAAAGAATTACTTCCTCCAAGAGTTGTGAGGGGCTCCCAAGAGACACCCTTTCGGTCACACCTTCCCAAAGCCTCGAAAAGCCCTCTCAAAGAGTTAAAACCCCCTTTAAATAGAGTGTGTGAGGGCTAGGGATACATAACTTTTTATGTGTGAAATAAAAATCTCGGCCAAATATTTTATTCCAAATTGAACCTCCAATTTGACCTCCAAAACGCGTTAATGGACCCGTCTTCCAGAAGGCTGATTTGTTCCAAATCATGTCCCCGACCTTTCCTCAAAATTTGGGCTCAATCCAAGCCCGTATGTAGAAGATATGGCCCAAATACAGAACCCATGTCCATTCTGTCAAGTCCAGCCCACCATTGGATTAATGACTCATTTAGTCCATCCAAATGTACTCTTTAGCTTTAGTGTCCTGAATAAAAGTTTTAGATAATTATGTTAGGAACACCTTTACAAAATTTCAAATTCAAATAATAAATATAAAAATATTTAGCTTCGAAATACTACAGTGAACTATAAAGGGTAAAACTGGAATTTTCATCAAATATTCAAATGAATGATCTAATTCCAAATACTTTCTAATTAAACATATTTAACACAATGTGAGGAAATTATATCATTTATTATCAATAAAATATTCAATAAAATATTGTTTTATCAGTTTCCAAAGTAATATTTCAATTTTTGTCATTAGAGAAACCTTAAGGGAATATAGAATTTTATTATTAAGAAATATCATATAAATTTATTTGAAAACTACATTTAAAAAAATAATATACTATGATTTTGTTGGACTATTTTTCAAAATCAATTTTGTCTTTTGATTCATTCTTTTAAATTTTGTCACATCATGAGTTCCGTTTGGAAATTTTTGAAGTTCAATATTATCCCATTAAATTATATGGAATTTTAAAAAGTAATTGATAAATAAAATATATTTTTAAAAAATTAAACCATTTTAAATGATGAATTATAATTACAATACCATTGAATTATATAGTTGAAAGACGAACATAATTGACCTTTGTTACCAAATATTAGCATACACCATTGTATAAATTTAAAAAATATATGTAATTATTTACTTGAAATTAAAAAACATGAAAAATTAGTTATACCTAACACAATTATAATGATACTTTTAATATCAATAAGAAAAAATATATTTAATATATATCATTGATGTATAACGAAATACTTTAATTAATAGTAGATTTATTTTTTAACCTCTATATTATTTTTTTAACTCTCTTCACCTTAGAGAATTTGTAACACACCAAGCTTCCATAGTATATTTTCCCTTTGAATAATGCAATAGCTTGCATTATACGGAACTTCGAGATTCAAACACACTGCGACTAATCAAACTTGACGTTATGAATAGTAATACCCACTTTTGGAAATTTTATAAATTTTATTTTTCAAAATGGAATTTATTTTTGAATTAAGAATATCAAAATTATCTTAGGGTGATTTTTTGTTATTTTTCTGAAAACAGTTAATTTTAAATGAATAGTGAATAACATTGCGTTACTGGTCAAAACCGACTTTTTATTTAAATAATTATTTATTTTATTTAAATTTATTTTAGGTTAAAATAGATACATAATATCTATATGTGTTCAATGTAATTCAATGGATTCATTTTATAATAAGTTTAGATATATAAAAATTTTATTGAAATTTTTACCATCTTTACCCACCTCCAAGCAGCATTTTAAAATTTGAAAAAAACTTAATTTTACCACTTATGTGAGTTGAATTTCAAAAAATTGATAGATATGGTTAATATCAGTAAATAAAATGTGGTTTAATAAGTTGGAAACAATTTCTGGTGAATAGTATCTTTTGACTTTTATTTTCAATGGTTAAAAGTAAATATGACAATTAAGTGTAAAAATTAAATCATATTTACTCTAAAAAATATCTTAATTCTTTTAGATAAGTATAACTCAACCAAAAACAACCTTAGGAATAAAATATGACCCCATTTGATCCAATTGGATAAGATTTGGACATTTATTATTATTTTATTTGATGAAGAGTTAAAATAGTTAAATTCCAAGTTTAATAACTAAAACATTTTTAATATAGGGTTACATATAAGATTAATTCGACTATAAATATTAATTAAAAATAAAATAATATTTTCTAAATAATGGTATTTTATTTATAATTTTTAGAAGTCACATAATTTAATTTTTTTATGACACAATGATTATGCAATAATTTCCTTACTAATGAAACATTAAAATACTTGATATTATAAATAAAAAAATAAATGTAAATTGATACTTATGATGAATTAAAATAATCTTATAGATAAATATGACATGTTAGGGTAGGATAAATATTTTTTATTCGAAGTGAAAAAGACTTAATAGATTTCAAAAAAATAAAATACTAAATATTGTCAAAATCGACATAATTGACTTTTTAAAACAAATACTATATTACTAAGTTATATAATATTCCTAAAAATATAAGGATAGGAAATAGGACTTAAGTAAGGTTATATAAATTTATAATGAACCACTTCGGGTTATTTTGGCTTGTTATATTATGTTTATTAACCATTTAATATACAAATACATAAGGACGTGGTAAATGACAAACTATTTAACTAACAGTTAAATATATAATATAAGTTTAATATGGTGACCTAATCCTGTCTAAAACCTATTGGTTGAGAGGTTTACGACCCATCACAACCTTAGAATCTAAATAAATCATTTAAAATCCATTAAAAACATAAAATTATTTTATTATAAAATAACATTTCAAGCTTTTCCTAAAGTGACCCTCACCTCTCTTATAAAAGGGAACTTACACTTCTCTCAAAATCACACTTCCAAAGACATTTGGCTTGGAAAAATCTGCCCAAATATCCTCCCAAATTTCCTCCCTTCAACTTAGAGGCCTTACGTTTTTCAGAAATCCAACATTAGGAGCCCTTTTGATCAAATCAAAAGGAAGATCCCAAAGAAGAGGTAAATATTTCATCGCCTCTTTCAAGTTCTTTTCTTCTTCCACATACTCTTTCTTTGTGGTTTTCATTAAAAAATAATAACTCCATTATATTTTATATACTATTATGTTATTATAAAAATGGTAAAACCATATTAATTATTCTATCCATCCTATGAATGACAAAGTCACCATACGTGTGTACGTACGACTTACTATTTACATGTCGTGGTGTAGTTTCTGATTCAAACACTTCATTATTTGGATGTGTATAACTATGAGTATAACTTACATAAATAATAAATATAACATTTTAATGATTGAATATATATAATATTCCATCTGATTAAATATTATTTCACCATCAATATAATGATATTGTCACTCATGCGTATGTACGGATTACCATCTCCACGAACGCGATGAGATTCATTCCCCATCAAAAAAATTCAATAATAATTTTTATTTTATGATTAAAAATAATGTTTCTGAACATATTATAATTAAGTATATGAATCAAATATATCCTATCCATAACAAACATGGCTTACATAACCAAGCATATAAAGGAAAATGAATCATTTAACACCCGAAACGATGATACTACTGAAATATAATTAACAAAGAAATATTAGAGTATCATATATGATATCATATTTATGTATATAGTTCTTTTACAATTTAATAACATTGTTTAAACTATTATACACACGTTTAATATACCATTTACTAAGGAAAAGTATAAGTTAATGGTTAATTTCAAAATCTCTTTATTACCCAAGGTTGTTTTTACATAAGTATCTTTTGGGACCTCTTTATAATCCACATCGATGTTTTCTTAAAACTGTATTTCAAAATAATTTTACTATTTACTATAATATGGGTTAAAGTAATATATACCCTTATTTGACCTTATATGTTTTGAAAGGAATCTTTCTGTCATTTTCCAAAAAGGTAATTTACGACCTTTTCAACAAAATTAAGGTAAAAATGTTTTTTTAACTTATATGGTGGGTGCAACTATTTTCCACTATTATAACATAATCAATGATTCCCTCATAATCATATACAAATATTTTCAAAATAAATGTTTTCTTTTATAATTATGTGACTCTTAAATGATTTCACAATATAAAGAGATATTTCGCTCAAATAGTTTTGATTTCATCTATGTCAATATCCTTTAATAAATTTTACACTTGTTTGAAGTTGATTTATTATGATACAAATATTCCATATTGTATCTATGTTTTTGTGATATGTTTGACCATGGATGAGTTATTTTTATACCATTCATGGTTTATGGTTAAAGTATTGACATTTTGTATGCTAGTTTTAATACAAATGTTTATGTTATGTTTCAACCTTTTCATTTGAGAAATTTATTGGACTTAGTATGTTATTGGTGGAGCCCTATATAGCTCATCAATGAATCGGTAGGTATCATGAGACAATTACATGTGGAATTAGTCAAGGACTTTCCCAATCTAAACTAT
>CAUJRU010004343.1:0-18432 GCA_963277665.1 Viscum album | reverse complement strand
ACGATTAATGTGCTTGTGTTTGAATAAAGTAATAATGATATATTACTATTTTAACATGAACTGTAATTAGTTGAAGGTGTTTTCACCATGGTCAATGGTTAGTCTATCAACCATTTGATAAACTAACCATAAGTAAAAGATCAAGATCATCCATGTTTATCATTTTATTTCTGTGGAGTTTCATGGTAATTTCATTATAGATGTTTTTTGTGTTCACATGAATTAATAATATTTACAACATATAGTAGAGGACTAAAATAAATTGGATTATGCATAAATTTAATGTAAGTCGTAGTTAATCACATTACTAAATCCACTAAATATTACATGGAATGTGATACTGATAATAATTATAAATATAAACATAATAAAATAACATCCCTAAATAATTTATATTAAGATGGTAAAACCATCCACTACCACCGTTAAAATCGTACCATAGTTTAAGTTGCTTTACTAACTAATGTTGGGTGTGAATTCAATTATTGAGGAATTGTAAATTGACATTTTTTGAGAAATAACTCATTTTACATCAATGGTTGAATTACAAAGAAATAAATTGTGTAATTTCAATGCAAGGGATTATGAAATCTAATTTAAGGATTTTAGGATGGGGGAGTCTTGTCATCATATCAAGGAAATGTTAATTAAATCACTTTTCATTAGAAATACCTACATAAAACTATTCAAGTTTCTTCACCAACCAATGTTATGGTAATGAGAAGTGGGATATGGATCCTTTCAACTATATTGTCTAATAAATAGTATATTTCAAAGCCAATGGTGAGGGATATAGGGTTTCAATTAAATAATGGGATATTTATAAATATAATATTTTCTTATTTGTTGAAATTTTATCAATTATAGATCTAAAATTATGTTCATATTATTTGAAGAAACAATAATAAAACTATTTCAAACATATCACTACAATATACTATTTAAATGAAAACATTCTCACAAGAACAAATTTCTATGGGGGGTAAAGGTTTTTACACATTATCTTTCACCATAAAAAGAAAAGTGAATGTTCTAGAAGAACATATTAATGATGTGCCTAGTATGAAGCCATGCGATTAAGATTTAAAACACTATGTGAATAATTTTATGTATTCTATGGATGTTCAATGTTTCATGCTATCATCCACAAAGAATGATATTTTGAAGAAACACGATGAGTTGAATTTCTATAACAAAATGTATCACCTTTTGGATATTTATCAAGAGAAATAGAGACAAGAGAGGTAAGAGATCTCCAATGGTAGCTTTAGAACTCATCATGGAGAGTATTCACAATCTAGAACTCGTGTATTAAATATTATTGGCTACATTTAATGCTTAGTCATTATAGGCATTAAATTTTAGGATGATTTGCATACAGATCTAATACTTTATCAATTCACAAGACCATATCTAGTTTTATTTTTAATTACAACATGATTAATAATGAGAATTGTATTTCAATGCTTCTTAATTTTATTATCCAAGTGGATAAGGAATGTGGTTGTGATAGAACCAAAATCCTTATCATGAATAATAAATGTAAATATAATGAAAAGGCTCAGAAGACTCGTAACAAGTTTAAATTCTCTTAAGCACCATCCATCCATGAAGATAAAGATCTCAAGGAATGGAAATGATAATTAGGCTGTATGTTTTTCATATTGAAACCAAGGACAATGGAAGAAGTAATACACCCATATTGTGTTTTTTTATCGTGTGTATTCTTTAAATATCAAAAAATATGTCAATATAAATGGAATTTTGGTGCTCAAATATTTATCCTAATGTAAGAAAAAGTACATTAAAAAATATTGATAGAGGAGAGGTGGGTTTGATAGTTTCTAACGGTGTAAGGATGGATGTTATTTCCATAGGTGAATACCAAAATTAGTTTCCATGGAGAATGATTTTGGTTTTAAAATATTGTTATTATATACAGATTGATACCAAGAAGAACAAGGAATACAAGAGAAGTCGAACATGAGGTAAGGGGTTTCTTATCTCACATTTAATTATGTAATATTTCAATTATTCACCACTTATTTATTGAATGTTGTGTATTGGGTACTTCCATTTGATATATATTATCTTTATTCTCTTTATATTAATGGTCTTATATGAATTATTTTGTTTTTATTAACTATTGTTCATACTACTCGATTGATTACAATGCTGTAAAGGGTTTTTCATCACACATTTTATTCTGGTGAGATTTATGCAATATTAGCCACTATTTCCTTTTGTATGATGTATGTACTAAAAATGATTGTATTCATGGTTTAATATAATTTAATTTATGGGTATTTAAATTTTAATTGTGTTATCCTTCTTTCATGGGGTGTATATTCATGAGTTACCAAATTGCTAAGTTAATTTCAAATTTCATTTTCCACTCATTGGGATTTACGTATACTTCTTTGATTATATTACATCAAGATTATGTGTGGAATAACTATTTATTATTTGTCTTGTAATTTACACTACCATTTTTTTGGATATACTTTTGATTCACATAATCAATCCATTGTTAAATTCCCATTCCAATGATATGAGCTTGTTAAGGGTAATCTTAACTCAATTTCCATTCATTGAGTTAAACATCCAAATCATTGGTATTGTTTTTACAAGAATATATGAGAATGTAATATTATTTATTTACACATAATATACTATTATATTGAGTGTATTTATATTTTTCACACATAATTATTTAATTGGATTATCCTTAATATAAAGATACAGTCTTTATAAGGGATTTAATCTCAATTTACATTCCATTAAGACCTCTTTGTCGTTATGCACCTATTCATATTTATATGGTGTATATACTGTCCTTTGAAATATTATTTCATTAATCACTTTATTATCATGATATTATAATGTCTTGATTAATTTTATTCCTAAATTAGTTCTATTCAACCATCTCTCATTTGGTTAGTAAATCTTTAACTAAAATATCGTTTTATATATTTTAGATATTTATTCTTCTAAATCATTCCCATTAATGTCCATGTTTTAAAATTGGTTTTAATAATTTAATTATATAGGCATGATTGTTTTAAATTTAATGTTCATTTCAATAGATTCAATGTGGTCTGAGATACATTTATAAAAGAATCTATTTTAAAGAACATATTTGATAAATTGTGTGACTTTTAAATGTTTTCATTAAAAAGGGATATTTCACATGAATAGTATTACAAATAATTTTTCATCTATGTAAATATACTTCATTATTCTGGATTGTGGTTGATTTATTATAAAATCATCCATATTGATTTTAATGAGTTATGTTAGACTGTGGATGTGTTATTTTTATACAATTTATGGTTTATTATTAGTGTATTGGCATTTAGTATTCTAGTTTTAATACAAATGTTTAGGTAATTTATCAACCATTTAATTTGATGAATGTATTTTACATAGTATATGATTGGTGGATCCCGCTATAGCTCCTTGATACATCGGTATGTATCATGATACAATTAGACGTGGAATTGGCCGAGACCTTTCCCAATTTTGATATATAGTTTTGGATGAGTCCTTATTCAATTTTAGACGTCTTGAATGAGGTCTTGACCAAATGTTTCATAATTTCCTACATTATGAATTCACTAATTATGAATTTAATATTGATTATTCATGGGGTTATTAGACAAGTAAAATACCCATGATTATGATTTATTATGTCACTATTTACACAGCTCGTATTCCTGTCATCAAGTGTCATTGGTTATTTTTTGTAAAGGAATTTGTTTTAAATTATAAACCATGCCTATTATTTATGTTATCATCCTCTGTATTACTTACTCTTATTGTGAATTTGATCTCACCCCTTCCTTATGATTCATTTTCCCAGGATATTAGTAAGTTAGTTATGAGTGACTTGTCGGAATAATAAAGTAACCTAGAATTTTCTAATGGAATACTTTAGTGTTGTTTTTATTTTAAAGTTGTAATGTTCAACTTATGTATGTATCCTGTTTCTAAGACCACTAAACTGATTGGGCCTTCGGTACTCGATTCCTTGTAAACATTCCAATAAATTCAAATAAAGCACCAACTCGTGGATTTTGGAGACGGGGCATTACATTTGGTATAAGCGAAAGTTTAGTATAAACCATGTAAAATATATTTAGATAGACACTGGTTAGAAAACATTAACCGAAGATAGACTTTCACGATAAGTATAGAAGAAATTTCTAGAATTTCGATAGGGTGGATATTTTGTGTATTTTCCAAGCAATACATCTATATCTAAATATGATCAGGTAGAGGCATATCTGACAAAGATGTTCCTAGGAGTGAAATATACGACAAAGAGTTTCAGACTTGATTAGGGGTATCCTAGTACATTAATCTGGGCCATGATACTCTCCTTTTTACAACATTTCTGTGGGACATGTTTAGTATAATTTATATTTTCTTTACAAACAAATTCGATGGATTTTAATATATGATGAAAATAAAAGACCTTTGTTAATCCTAAGGTGATTCAAATTAAAAATATGGTTTCAGGATATTCATAAAATAATTTTATGACTAACACTATGCATTTTGGTTTTAGAAAGAATAGTATTTCAATTTTAGGTTATTAATTTTTTGATGGAAATATGAGGTATGAGATAATTTTTATGGTTAAAATATATTAGGGTAAATTTTGAGGAATTTATCTCATTTTTTTGAATGTTAAAAAATTATATAGTTATGAAAAAGGACCACAAACATACTGTGTGACAACCCATCGCATAGGAAAATGCTGGGGGAATCAAACCCATAACTAGAGTGCAATTGGGATTAATCACCTACCATTATACTGCGGGAAGTCCTTGGTAGTTTGAATTATTATTTTTAGTTAAATGATTTTATTGATCAAAAATATGTTAATTTGGGAACTTATGTCTTATCAAAAGGGTATCCATAGTATAGAAAAATGATTTGGTGATTATGGGATAAATGTTATTTTGGAAGACTTTCGCTCTGTTAGGACCACTATATGCCTAACGAAAATCGAGTACTCTGTGATTTCATTTGAGGAGTAACAGTGGACATTTATCTATGTTTTTTTGTGGATTTAATGCAATTTGGTTTATTTATGGAAATTATTATCCTATCATAGATAATATTTGATTTGCTTAATTACTTTTATGTATGTGACTTTAAGAGTAGTCGATGTTATTTGGAGATACAGTTTAACATGGAAGACTACATAATCAAATTCTTCTGAATTTCGGGTTTCAATCATAGTTATTATAATATTTAATGATTTTAAGTAATATTGTACATTGAGGGGTATTTTTTGATCTTTAGGTATATTTTTTTTTCAATTTTGGAGATTATGTGTAGTATTTCTTTCTATAAAAAATTATTCTTTTTGAGGATCATTTGTAAGAACACAATATTTGCTATAAAAGACTTTGGAAGATTTTGATATTATTCCAGAGCAACGCCTTCAGACAATGTGCGATTCCGTGCCCCAGCGTGGCTAGAATTAAATTTTCAGGGTGTTTACACTAGGCACTCTAAATAAATGGGATAACTCCTAAACTGTAAATCGAATCCTAAATCTGATTAAACGAATGGGTCCGAAATGGGCTGTTTACCCCAGGCATGACATAAAATAAGTCGGTGTGGGATATTCGGACCCCTCACTCGTTAGTGGTGTGTTAAATTGATAAATTAAATTATATTATTCATTTAATATATCAAACCTGAATAACTCCCAAATGGCTGCTCAGATGGGAATCCCGAGGGAACTATTGAGTCTGGAGCGTGTCGTTTACCCTATGCAGGGTGTAAAAGTTGCGGGCGCGGGCCTACTGTGAGAAATTCCACCCAGGGGAAAAATGGTCATTTTGAAATGACAACTTAGTGATTTTTATAACTGGAATTCTTTTTGAATAACTCTTAAACGAAGTCTCTGAATGGAAATCGGATACATCGGTTTACTTTGAAATGGGGTGTTTTGCCTAGGCGTGATTTAAAATAGGTGAGCGCAGAGGGTGTGGAATCTGTGCCCGTTGAGAGAGTTTTAGTGAATTTTTATAAATTTTCTTGGGAGGAGACAACCCATTTCTTTTTTTGTCTCTCTCTCTCTCTCTCTATCTCAGGTTCTTCAGTGTTCTTCGTCATTCTTTGACGGATCAAGGAGCAATCTCCACCGGAGCCTTGGAGGATCAGAAAGGGACCATTTTGGATGCATCGCCAACGACGAACGAGCGATCCAGTGTAGGATTTCTGCTAAATTTTCGCACCCTTGTCAATTTCTATGTTTCTTTAAATTTTATTATTTATTCTCTGCAATTCATGAAACAAGATGATGGCTGAAAGAACACCGCCATCATCCGAGCCCCGTTCTAAAACCCCTTCTTGAGCATTCTTCGTCCAAAACATCGAACTCACCAAATCTCATCGGATCGACGAATGGAGGTGAGCGCTACGAAGGACTCGTATCGAGGATCCTGAAACCTCATTTGATTCTGAAATCGGGCCACCATAGCGGTGGTGAAGCCAGTATGATGCCCCGGCTCCAGTGAGGGTGGTGGCCGGAGCTCGGGGAGGCACAGCGGGGGTCTGGGTGCCAGGCATCAGTCGCGGCCGGAAGCATGGCTCTCAGGTGAGGAGTGGTTCGGGGCTTTGGCAAGGTGCAGCAGGGGCGACGCCTGGCTTTGGAGGTGGCATCGGGTGTCATCGGGGTGTGGTCGAGTGGAGGAGGCGACTGCCGATGCGGCGGAGCGCGGAGCCAAGCGGCTGGGTGTGCGTCTCATGAGGGAATGTGAGGCCGGAAAGGTGTTCAGCAGGCTGCAGCGGAGCGGCGGACCGGGGTCACCATGCGGCTGTCGGTGCAGCGGAGCGCAGAGCTAAGAAGAGTGGGTGGTTTTCGCGCTCGTTGGAGGAACCCGAGGCGTTGACCACCTCGGGTGTGCGGCATGGACAAGGACCCGCTGTTTGAGGGTCCAGCTGGGGCGACCTGAGGAGACCAGCCTTTGGCCGGTCTATTTGAAGAACCGGACTCAAGGGTCTGGTTGTTTGTGGTGGGCCACGGTGGGTAGAACCGCACCCGCAGCTGGGCCACCGGCCGGCGGTGCGGACCGGCCCATTTTGGCCCCCCTTACATTCGGGGGACAGTAACTTCCAAACGGCGCGTCCGTTTGATGCGACGTCTCCGGTCGTGATTTCGGATCGGCGAGTCAGATAGTTTCAAATGGGTTCCGAGAATTTTTTGTTTCGCACCTGCTGACGGGTGCCCTGAAACGCATTAATTTAATAATATTAAATTATTATGAAGTTGCGACGGACCTGGCTCGCGATCCAGACGTCCGTTTGACGTGCCGTCAGAGGCACTGTGGCCCCAGAGTTGAGACGGACCTTCCAATGTTCATTAAGAACTATTGTGGGTTGGGTTCATTGCTCGTTAGCATGAAACGCTAAATGTGATGAATTAATTTATTATTTTAATTAATTAATTAATTATTGCGTCAGACCTAACTCCTGGTTGGGATGTCCGATTGACGCGCCGTCAGTGGCAGCGTGACCCCAGTCCTCATGCGGACTTCTAAGATTCGTTCTGAAGCATTCATTTTGGAGATAAGGTACGGGACCTACATGGACTAGTTCTCACTTCTTATGGAGAAACGTCACTTTTTTCACCCTAAATCAGTTTGGGGAGTTTGAGTACACGTTTCTGTGTGTTTTTCTGAGGGGATTGCAATGGAGAAATCTGCCCGCCTAATTTCAGGCCTGTGGTGTAGGGCCCATGAGGCCCCTTTGCGTATAACATGGGGAATTGCAACTTCTACATTAGGAGTCTGTTTTAGGTGCCGTCAGTGGCGTTGTGACCCTGGCATCGAGACGAGGTTGACCAGGGTGGTCTCAGGCGATGAAGCTAGGGTTGAAGCGGGATCCCCCCGAGCCATCCTTTGAGCTGTGTGCAATGTACTGCAACTTTTTTTCCAAGCGTCCACTTCGGGCATATGAATAATCAATTTGATGTGTTTTTCCAAGAGAATCTTGATGGTGTGGTTTGCCCGACTTTTCTTCAAGATCATGGTATGGGTCCCACCTGGACTAACTATTGTGAATAATACCTTTTTCACCGGGTGTCCATTTTGGGCGATCGAGTAGTCAATCTCGTGTGTTTTTGTGAGGGGATCATTGTAGTGTTATCTATTTGTTCAGTTTTAGGATCTTGGTGTGTGCCCTACATGGGCTGGCTACAGTGAATAGTACCACATTCACCGGTAGACCTTTTCAGGTGAGTAATCTTATGTGTTGCGTGGTTTTTCGTGAGGATTTCCACGGTGTGATCCGTTTGGGAATGTGGAGCCTCATTTGAGATCTTATTAAATGTGGAAACATGAAAGGGTGTTGGATAGAGGTCCCCTTTACGAACTCTGAACCAACACATGGTAGCGATGTTGGTGACACTCATGATGTCAATTGCAGTGCTGAGTTATCAGACCCATTTCCAGGTCTACCCTACAGCATGGTTGGGCAGTGGGTCACCTGTTGACTTTTTCCAGGTCTACCATCCTGCAAGGCTGGGCAGTTGGTTACATATCGACTTCTTCCTGGTCTACCATCCAGTAAGTTTGGGCAGTGGGTCATCTGTCTACGTGTTCCGGGTCTACCCTCCAGCAGGGCAGGGCAGTGGGTTGAATGTCGATGTGTTCTGGGTCTACCCTCTAGCAGGTTTGGATAGTGGGTCACCTGTGGACTTCTTCCAGGTCTACCTTCTATGAGGGCTGGGAAGTGGGTCTCCTGATGATGTATTAGGGTTTACCCTCCAGTAGGGCAGGGCAGTGGGTCACACATTGGCATTTCAGAGTCCGGCCTTCTTATTAGGCTAGTCAGTGACTTTTCTCAATGACTACCAGAGCGGGACCCTTGGTTGTACGGGTTAGTGTTGTGAAAGATTTGATGTGACCGTAGGACATATGAGGATTAGGGGCGCTTTTTACACCTAGACGTGTCCTTGCGACACGACGTAAAAGTCGTGCATGCGAGTTAGTGCCGCCCAAAGAGAACAGTATCAAGGTTCGATGATTGATCCCCTTGACTTGTACCTCCTTGGTTGATGTGATGGATGTTTGGGTTCAGTTTTGGATACCATTTGAACATTTGGAGACTCTTCTTGGGCTGAGCTTGGAGATAGAGGTCCCCTTACCCACACATTCGGGTTTCTCGTTGAGCATATATATATATACCCTATTGTTGTTCCCACACCTTGGGTTCAGTTACTCTCCTTCTAATAGGGGTGAAGATGTATGGGGTATGCCACGTGCTTTTTGTGTCTATATCTTCTTGGTTGGACGAGCCTACTATCCTTCTATGGGCAGCGAAGACTCGACGAGAAGTTCGTCTTCTCACCGTCTTTAGCTCATTGCGTCTGGACGAGTCTTCTTCCATTCTCTTGTTGGGTTGAGCTCCTCTCTCTCTCTCTCTTTTGTACGCTTACACTGTTCATTCCTCTATCTGCTGCTCACCATTTTTGTACATCCCTTGTTTCTCCCTCGAGATTTCGGGGAATCCTACTGAGTATTTTTATACTCACCCCTGCATGGGATTTTCCCGCACATAGTGTGCCCTTGCAGATGAAGGTCGGTCGAGACTATGGAGGATCATAGATGACACATGAGCATGGGTTGCGTTCAGTGGTCGTAGCTGGACTTCCCGGTTGTGAGACTCACCAGCAGTTTACCTTTGTTTTACTTGTTGCTAGGTTGTGGCACATTTCTGGATGGGTGTGTTTTTCCCCTTTTTCAGTTCATTTTACTTGTCATCACATTACATGTACTGGTTAGTGGTCGATGCATGTAAGTTGGTTCCCCTTTTTGAAGTATTGTTGTATATTGCATTCTTTTCACTGCACTGTTGATTTGAGTTGGCTGCGTGTGTGAGTAAATTTTCTTAGACAAGGGCCTCCCCTAGTTTATTGTGCCTTCGATGTTGGTCTCCAGCCCCTAGTCTGTGGAGGCGGGCTTGGGGTAGTTGCGGCCCGAGACTTGATACGAGTCAGGTCGTGATAAAGTGGCATCAGAGGTGGTTCGTTCCTTGGGGCGATGTTCAGACGTCCCTAAAAAGGAATTGATTGAGTTTTGGGGAAATAGTGTCAATGTGTCTTGAGAGCGTCTCTCAGGCCAGGGAGTCCAGTGATGGTGCGGCGGATGACGTATCCATTCATGAGGACCCTGATAACCCGATTGTCGAATTGTCACACTGAGACACTTGTTGCATGGAATTTGATTCTTTCATTGTGTAGGATTGAGTCCTTGATTGTCCTTCTTGAGTCAGTTTCTCATCGTTGTTGATATATATATGAAAATTTTACTGCGGTGCTCTTTGATTGGGTTCAGGATGTCTCTATGATGATAGCCAGCCAGGATACTATCTCCGGTTCGTGAAGACGATTCCTTGAGTGAAGTGGCCTCAGTTAACGATCTGTCATACGATTACCCTTTCACCAGGAGGACAGGCAGTAGCACCTCCACTTTTGGAGTAGCTGATATTTGCAGTAGTGAGGGCCGATGACGAGCACAGGCTGGGCGCGTTACATGAGTTCTAGTATCAGAGACCACTAAAGTTCCACAGTGATCCATACCCTCAGTCAGTAAAGGGCTGATTAGAGTCGGTGGTCCGCCTCTTCAGGCTTGTTCAGACACTGACAGGTTAGATGGTGGCTTTGACAGCTAGTCCTTTTTTTTCACCACATAGTTTGGTGTAGTAGAGCCAGGGTTACCTAGATACACGATGAGTTGGTACTCTCGTGGGATGACTTCTAGTAGCTATCTCGTGAGGTGTACTACCCCTACTACTTACGCTCTTTGCTGTTTTGGGGGCTGCTGGAGCTTCAGCTGGGAGGGATGGCAGTGGTTGGGTACGCAACTGGGTTCACAGACCTTACTCGTTACGCTTTGGTCGTGGTCCATGACGACAACTTCTGAGCACAGATGATTGAATGAGATCTCTATAGAGGATATCCATGTTAGTGTAGAGCCCTTGTGCATCCTCACCCATATCATGGTACTGAAGCATGCACTAGTGAAAGAGAAATTTCTGGTAGAGGGGTGTCGTTTGGCGGGGCCTCGACGCCAGAGGTTTCCCCTTGATGAGACTCCGACACCTGTTTGGGGACAACATAGAGCACCAAGATAGCCTAGGGAGGACTATTTCTATGTTTGTGATGTTTGAGATCACCCGGAATGATACTACTCGACCAAATGTGTTGAGTCTTCCAGATAGTTGTTAGATGAACCGCCACGACAGAGGTAGTTTCGTGATAAGAGAACTCCCATGTGAGGATAGGGTGGTGCCCAAAAAGGCGGTTTTGGAAGAAAGCAGGAATAACTATGCTTTGTAGATGACGTTTCGAGGTCCTTCCACCCCCATTAGGCGGCCCATGTCAGGCTCAGGGAGCTGACGAACGAGGCAACGGGCAACTATGTGTTGTGGTTGTTTACAATCCTGCAGCGCAAGAGATGATAAGAGATACGCACTGTGTCATTTTCATCATTACTCAGTAGAACATGTTAGACACTGTGTGAGGTCCTCTTTGGTATAACTCCTTGATTGAGGGGTTATCGAGGGTGACGCGGGGCGTCGGTATACCCTATGTTGGTTCTGGTGGTGGAGAATTTTCCCTAAGATTGTGGAGACACTATCTTTGGGGAGAGCGCTTTGTGTTTTTCTCAGAACACCAGTTTCTTAGGTGCATCCCCACACAGAGGGACTAGAATCAGAGACAACGGTGTTGGATGGAGTTTCTGCAGGAGGGTACAGATTTTCTATAGTTGATGAATCTGACTCCTTTGCTGGTTGAGCATGTAAGAGAGTCTCTGTCGGGATGCACCGACTGTGAAAACTTGTTTGACCAGAGATCCTTGGGTGTTTCACCAGATGGGTATTCTGAAGGAGGGAAACACCATGCCATATTACAGGTGCATGCAATGATTACAGTCATGGCATGTGACATAGGGGTTCAGTCACGGAGGTGAGGTACCCCCGAGAGCCCTTGGGCTGTTTGAGACCGTGCGAAGGGATGACGAGGTTCCCTACCGCCTTTCCCTAACCCCAAAGTCAGGAGTGGGTGTACTTTGTCTCCAGAGTGACTTTCCCGAGAATATTTTTGCATTCTTTGTCTCCAGAGTGACTTTCCCGAGAATATTTTTGCATTCCCCTATGCACGTCATCGACAAGGGACATCTCTGGTGAACATATCAAATTCTATTGTTTGTGTGCTGTAAAGTAGGGTTGTGCAAGAGTTCTTTTGGGTACGGGAGACCCAGGTGTGGTATTAGTACCCTGAGTTTGTTCCCTGTTTTTTCTTTTCGGGGACGAAAATATTGAAGGAGGGAATTATGTATGAACCATGTTTTTGCTATAAAATACTTTCAGATATTCTGATATTATTCCAGAGCAGTGCCTTCAGACGGCATGCGATTCCGAGCCCTGGTGTGGGCAGAATTAAATTTTTAGTGCATTCACATTGGGCACGCCAAAAAAAATGGAAATCTCCTAAACGGTAATTCGAATCCTGAATCTGAGTGTACGAATGGATCCGAAATGGGGTGTTTACCCCAAGCGCGACATAAAATAAGTCGGCGTGGGACGTTCGAACCTCTCGCTCGTTAGCGGTGTGTTAAATGGATAAATTAAATTAAATTATGCATTTAATATCTCAAACCTCAATAACTCCCAAACGGTTGTTCGGATAGGAAAACCGAGGGCACCGTTGAGTCCGGAGCGTTCCTTTTAGAATAGGCGGGGTGCAAAACATGCGGGCATGCGCCTGCTATGAGAAATGTCACCCAGGGGTAAATTGTTAATTTCGAAATGACCACTTAGTGATTTTTATCACTAGAAGTATTTTTTAATAACATATAAATGAAGTATAAGAATGGAAATCTGAGACATCCATTGAATTCAAAATGGGGGTTTTTTCCTAGACGTGATATAAAATATGTAGTCATAGAGGTTGTAGAATTCGCACCCGTTGAGAGAGTTTCTGTGAATTTTTATAAATTCACTTGAGAGAAGACAACACATTGCTTTATATATATATATATATATATATATATATATATATATATATCCTTCTATCTCATGTTCTTCGGCGTTCTTTTCCGTTCATCGACAGATCGAGGAGCGATCTCCACCGGATCCTTGGGGGATCAGACGGGAGCGTTGTGGATGTGTCTCCAATGACAAACGAGCGATCTCAGTTAGGATTTCTGCTAAATTTCCACACCCTCATCAATTTCGGTGTTTCTTTCAATTTCATTGTTTATTCTCTGCAATTAGTGAATCGGGACGATGGCTGAATGAACACGGCCATCGTCCAAGCTCGGTTCTATAACCCGTTCTAGAGCTTTCTCCGTCCAAAACGTCGAACGTGCCAAATCTCATCGGATCGACAAACAGAGGTGAGCGCTGTGAATTCCCCATCCCGAGGAACTCGAACCCGTATTCGGTATTGAAATCGGGCCACCAGAGCAGTGGTGACGACCGACGGAAATCCTGGCTCCGGCAAGGGTGGTGGCCGGAGCTCGGTGTGGCGCATCGGGGGTTCGGGTGTCAGGCAGCAGTCGCGGCCGGAAGTGCAGCACTCAGGTGAGGAGTGGTATGGGGCTTCGACGTTATGTAGCAGGGGTGACGTCAGGCTTCAAAGGTGGTGGCGGGTGTCGCTGGAGTGGGGTCGAGTGGAGGAGGCAGCTGCCAGTGCGGCGGAGCGTAGAGCCTAGCGGCTGGGTATCCGGCTCCTGCGGGAAGGCGAGGCTTGAGGGGTGTTCGGCGGGCCACATCGAAGCGGCAGAATGGGGTCACCAGGGGGCCGCCAGTGCAGTGGAGCATAGAGCCAGGCAGCGAGGGCAGCTTCTTCCCTCGGCGGAGGAACCCGAGGAGCTGACCGCCTTAGGAGTGCGTCTTGGACAAGGACCCACTGTTTGCGGGTCCTGCTGGGGAAACCAGACTTCGGCCAGTCTGTTTGAAGAACTGGACACGAGGGTCTGGTGGTTTGAGGCGGGCCGCGGCCAGCGGGCCGCGGTGGGTAGGACTGGACCCACGGTTGGGTCGTGGGCCGGTGGTCCGGACCGGCCCATTTGGTGCCCCCCATACATTCGGGGCCCGTAACATCCAAAAGGCGTGTCTGTTTGACGCGACGTCTACGACACTGAGTTCGTATCGGCGAGGCGGACGGTTTGAAATGGGTTTTGGGAATTTTGGGTTCTGTGCCTGGAGACGGGTGCCTCCAAACACGTTAATTTAATATTATTACATAATTATTCATTTGCAACGGACGTGGCTCGCGAGCCAGATGTCCGTTTGACGTGCCGTCAACGGCATTGTTGCCCCGGAGTTGAGACGGACCTTCTGATGTACGTTCGGAACCTTCGCGGGTTGGTTTCATTTCTCGGTAGCACGAAACGCTAAACGTGAGAAATTATAAAATTATTTTAATTAAATAATTAATTGTTGTGTCGGACCTAACTCCTGCTTGGGATGTCCGATTGATGCGCCATTAGTGGCAGCGTGACCCCAGTCCTCGTGCGGACTATTTGAGACACTTTCCGAAGCATTCAAGTTGGAGATATGGTGTGGGCCCCACATGGCCTAGTTTGCACATCTAACGAAGAAACGTCAATTTTTTACCCGACATCCATTTGGGGTGTTTGAGTACTCGTTTCTGAGTGTTTTTCCGAGGGGATTGCAACAGCGCAATCCGCCCACCTAATTTCTGGCTCGAGGTGTGGGCCCCATGGGGCCCCATTTGCGTATAATGCGGGGAATTGAAGCTTCTACATCTGGAGACCATTTTAGGCACCGTCAGCAGCGTTGTGACCCTAGCATCGAGACGAGGTTGACCAGGGTGGTCTCAGGTGATGATGACGGGGTTGAAGCGTGAGCCCCATGGGCCGTCCTTTGGGATGTGTGAATCATACTACAACTTTTTATTCAGGTTTCCTCTTCGAGCGTATGAATAATCTATTTGAAGTGTTTTTCCAAGAGCATCATGATGGCGTGGTTCGCCCGACTATTCTTCAGGATTGTGGTGTGGGTCCCAACCAAGCTGACTATGGTGAATAATACATTTTTCACCAGGTGTCCGTTTTTGGTGATAGAGTTGTCAATCTCATGTGTTTTTATAAGGGGATTTCATTGGTGTGATCTATTTGTTCAGTTTCGGGACCTTAGTGTGGGCCCCACATGGGATGGTTACAATGAATAGTACCATATTCACCATATGACTATTTCGGGCGAGTAAATGGTCTGTCTCGTGTGTTTTTTCCCAAGGATTTCCATGGTGTGATCCGTTTGGGAATGTAGAGCCTTGTTTGAGATCTTATTAAATGTAGAAACATGAAAGGGTGTTGGATGGAGGTCTCGTTGATGAACTCTGAACCAATGCACGATAGAGATATTGGTGACACCCGTGATGTCAGTTGCAGTGCTGAGTTATCAGACCCATTTCTAGGTATACCCTCCAGCAAGGCTGGGCAGTGGGTCACATGTCGACTTTTTCCAGGTCTACCCTCCAGCAAGGCTGGGCAGTGGGTCACCTATCGACTTCTTCCAAGTCAACCCTCTAGTAGGGCAGGGCAGTGGGACACCTGTCGACGTGTTCCGGGTCTACCCTCTAGCATGGCTGGGTAGTGGGTCGTCTGTTGACGTGTTCCAGGTCTACCCTCTAACAGGGCTGGGTAGTGGGTCACCTGTCGACTTCTTCCGGGTCTACCCTCCAGCAGGTCTAGGTAGTGGGTCATCTGATGATGTATTAGGGTTTACCCTCCAGCATGGCTGGCCAGTGGGTCACCTGTTGGCATTTCAGACTTAGGCCTTCTTAATATTCTAGTCAGTGACTTTTCTCCGTGACTACAAGAGCGATACCCTTGGTTGTATGGGTTAGTGTTGTGATAGCTTTGACGTGACCTTAAGACATACAATGATGAGGGGCACTTTTTCCACCGAGGCACGTCCATGCGACGCGACTTAATAGCCGTGCAGGCGAGTCAGTGCTGCCAGTGGAGGATAGTATCGAGGTGTAGTGATTGATCCCCTTGACCTGTACCACCTAGGTTGAGATGCGGGACGTTTTGGTTCAGTGTTGGATACCCTTTAAACTGTTGGCGACTCTTCTTGGGCTGAACATGGATAAAGAGATCCCCTTACCTAATCATTTTGGTTTCTCATTGAGAATATATATATACACCCTATTGTTATTCCCACTCAATTGGTTAAGATACTCTCCTTCTAGGAGGGGCAAAGACGCACAGGGTATGCCAAATGCTTTTCGTGTCTAGCTTCTCTTGGTTGGACGAGTCTACTCTCCTACTATTTGCAGTGAAGACTCAACAAGAAGTTCGTCTTCTCACTGTCTCTAGCTCCTTGCATCTGGACGAGTCTGCTTCCTTTCTCTTGTTGGGTTGAGCTGCACTCTCTCTCTCTCTTTTGTACTCTTACACTATTCTTTGCTTTGTATACTACTCACCATTTTAGTACATCCCTTGTTGCTCCCTCGAGATTTTGGGAAATCCTACTGAGTATTTTTATACTCAACCCTACATGGGCTTTTCCCGCACTTGGTGTGCCCTTGGAGATGATAGACATGTCAGTCGGGACTATGGAGGAGCGTAGAAGACACAGGAGCTTGGGCTGCATTCAGTGGCCATAGAAGGACATCCTGGGTGTGATAATCACCAGTGTTTTACCTTAGTTTTACCAGTTGTCAGTTATTTCCAACTCTCTAGATGGGTGCGTGTTTTTCTTCTTTTTCTATTCAGTTTACTTCTCAGCACTTTACATGTACTGGTTAGAGGTCGATGCATGTATGTTGGTTCCCATTTTTGTAGAAGTGTTGTATCTTTATTTATTTTCTCTGCACTTTTTCTTTTATTTGGATACGTGTGTGTGTACATATATTTAGACAAATGGATCCCCTAGTTTATTGTTCCTTTGGCGCTGGTTGCCAGCCCCTGGCCTATGGAGGCGGGCTTGGGGTAGTTATGGTTTGAGCCTCGGTACTGGTCGGGTCGTGACATCATTGGATCATACAATTACCATTTCGGTTTTGGTTAATGTCTAAAGTCAAGGGAAATATATAATTTATCCATTGGGGATTGTTTTATTCTCTATAAGATTATTCTAGCACTTCAGGTGTAACCAAGACATCTTTAATTCCCTTCGTTTGGAGAAAAGATGTGATTGTGGTAGAAATTTATTAATCGATGAAACTATACTGATAATCTATGTATTTCTCCAAATAATCATTTTCAATCTCATAAATAACTTTCTATTCATTATTAAAAGGATCTTTAAAGATCAAAATTGTCCGTTTACTTTTCCTAGTTGGTAATCAAATACCACTTAACCCATCATGAGTTTTTGGTTTTCAGATCGTTAACATTCTAATAATAATTTTCTTGATCACACACCATTAGAACATTATGGTTAGATATCCCTTCCATATCCACTTTTTCAAACATGTAACCCTGGTATATGTTATTTTTGGTAACCATCATACTTACCTTTCTTTATTTTAAAATAAAGGCCTCATTAATCAATTTATCGATGTGGGATTTCCACTAAGATATTTTGAAATGTCAAAACCCATGGTTTTTATCCTAATATTAAATTGAGAAGATGCAATTTATTGAAGGAGAAGAAAATTTAACACCCTAAGATTTCATAGTATGTTATCTCTTTAATGTAATTCAATAGCATTCAGCCCACACAACACCGAGTTTGAGCGCACGAAGACTTACAATAGTAGTCATTACCAATAAGTTATTAAAATAATTAACTTAAATATGGATTTTATATAGTGAATATAATTTGAAGATCCATATTATGTGTTTATTAGACATAATATAAGAACAAATTCATTTATTCAGATAAGAGAAGTATTTTTCAAAAAATGCAATTTTACTGCCTTGTAATGGTGACCACTTTTTAAATCCAATATTTGACACTTTTATATATTTAATTTAACAAAATAAAATATTTCATTAGAATAGAAACATAGAAAAATAGTTTTTATAAATTTTTAATATTTTTCTGATAACTTTATTATTTGAGTGAATAGTGAAATATACTAAATTTTAAATGAAAACAACATTTTTAGTCAAAATAATATATTGTTTTCAATTATAATATTGAATGTTTTTTAAGTATAATTATATTATATTTGTACTATTTAATCCCATTTTGGTAATTGAAATTCATTTCACTTTGAATTATACATAAACAAATGTCAATTTTTTAATAGTTAATGTTCTTTAAAAACAAGCTATTTGTTTTGGGAACAAGAAGTAACATTAAATTAATTAATGCAACATCTATTGTTTTAATTTGATAAAATATGAATCAATTTTTAATTCATAATATCTTATATATCATTGCCTTAATTTTTGGCATTTTTATGAAAAACTACATTTT
>CAUJRU010004342.1:0-18438 GCA_963277665.1 Viscum album | reverse complement strand
AGATCCAATCCATTGGACTTTTTTTTATTGAGTCTCATTTTATAACCCTTATTATATTTGTATGGAATCAGTTCTATCATCCCTTAATGTGATATTACGATCAGGTGGTGAATGGGTGAGATTTGGGAACTGAATCAAATAGAACCATGATGTTTATGTTTTCATTCTTAAGGTATTACATATATTACCATATATAGTTCATGTATATGAATTTTAGATTGATGTGGTGTTGTGAGCATATGTATATTTAGACCATGTTTGAAATTTTATCACATTTGTGTGTGTGTGTGTAGCTCGTGAGATTATGTTTGATGTTTGATAAAAAGTGTTAACTTGTGTAGCTCATGTGAACATATTTTAGTGTCATCACATGGGTGTGTATGTGGATACTAAATCTCATGCATGTTATTCATGTTGTTCCTAGATATTTTATTTTTGTTGTGTTTGATATATGGACTTAATAGTTTTATATTATGGTAAAAAAGACATATGGACTATCATGGTATGGTTATCCCATAAAGGGGGAGTGTATTGACATGTGATATTGATGATAGTGGACTCAGAAATAGACAAGGGTATGATATCCTTTATTCTTGACCTAGGGTATTGTAAGGATATGACAACCATGTGGCTCAAATCGAGGTAGAAATATGGTAAAATGATCTTGTACACTAGAATGTGATTATGAAGGGGTTTTATGGCCTTATGTCCTGACATAAGACTCATTAGCCTTGTGGGTGTTTGGATCCACTCTCCCTATAGATGGTGTGGGAAACATGTTGTGACCTTGTGGTCAGATTTTTTTCGGACTTCCATTACAATTTTCCTTCCAAAATGTATATGAAGCTGGTATTCCTAGGGGTTTATGGTATCATAGTTAGTGCACAACATCTTTATATGTTATGTTTTGTTACATTTAAATTATTTTCATGTCATACACTCTTATTCATGTGAAATTATGTTAAGGGTGCATTGGTGGTGTCCTATTGGGTTTATACTCACACCCAACATGGCTAAATTGATGTCTTTGCAGAAATCATGATCAAGGATATTGGAAAGGGAAAGAATCCATATTGAAAGGGGTCTAGGTGGAAAATCGTGGTGTTCAAAGGCAGTATTAGGATGGACTTTGATGTGACATTACGTTGTTTTATTTACATACATGTCTTTCCAATACTCGTGTTTGGCCTGCCACTTTGGGGGACCTTGGCTTATTATTCTATATTAATTGAGATAATTTTAATTCAATTTTCTATAGAATTTATTATTTATTCCATTTCATTATCCAATATTACTTTTTATACATTTATTTACTTATATTGAGGGTATAGTCTCCACCTAAGGTTGTTCGGACCCTAGCTTCTAGTCATAACATCTTGCATGTGGGTTAGAGTGCATTAGGTCATGTGCACTCTAGATAGATTCCAATTATATGGGTTGGAGATTTAAAAATTTATATCAAATTATAGAGGTTCCTTTATTTATTTTTCTTTGGGTTAATGGTAGTAAGGAGATACAAAGAGTAGAACTTAGGTAGGAGAGTTAGCATGTTCTTGGTCGTATCATTTGTAATGAACCTATATGTTACCAATGATGGGATTTGTGTTGTAGTTTTATATAATTTGGGTGAATTTATGAATTATGAGTAGCCACATAAGATTATATGTCCAAAATATATACATGTTTAGTATGGAATGGTAATTCTTTAATTAAATTCCTTGATATGTGAAAACAGTTTGGTAATATATCTATTTTCCCTACTGTTGTCAAATGTATTTTCAAACAAAAGTTAGTTAAACACAGTCATGTTATTTTTGTTGTTATATATATACATATATATATAAATATGATAGTGATTAACATGCAGTTACAGAGATCCCTGAGTAATACTAGTAGGGTGGTGCCTTATTGTTATGGGTAACCTCATAGGATACTTTTCTGTAGAAATCCCTCATGAGTTCCTTATAACTAATTAAGTTGTTCTATTAAGAAATTTTTTCGTGGATTATAAATTTTTTTTTTGGAATTTTAGAAAATTATTCCTCATTAACATTTATTTGGACCTCTTGGAGAAGAAGACCAAAACACTCCCACAAGGTTGGTCGTTCCTATTCCACCACTAGTCGTGTAGGATCATGCAGCTTCACTTGTTCCAATGGTTTAGGTATAAATACAACTTCTTTAAAGATCATTTATCTTAGTGATTATTCAAGGTTAGGGTGTTGTTGAAACTATAGTGGACTATATTTGGGAGTTTCATCTCCATCACCCACGCCCTTCCTAGGCATCCGAGTTCCTCAAGATACTAGGGACTGGATTGAGTTCATTGAGGGAATCATTAACCTAGTGGATACTTCAAAGTAATATCGATTCAATATAGATACCTTTATTCTATAGGGACCTTCTAGGATATTTTTGGTGTTATTAATCAAGTTGATAAATGTGGAGGATTGACTTTGATGGCCTTCAAATACCTTTTATTTGAGGACTTCTTTCTGAGTACGTTGAATATAGACTGTAACTCCCAAGATTCAATTATATCAAGTCAAAATTTTATTTTCACGAACCCATATCATAATTATATTTTTAATATTTTATGGAATAAAAAATATAATTTGTTTGGATGAATTTTGTTTTAGAACTTACTATGTCCAAATAATCCTAGAATAATGTTTTAATATTTTCGCATAGAAATATGATTCTATAACTAATTGATAATATAGTATTTTAAGGATCCAAATTTCATTAATAATAATGTGTAATAATATTTATAATTAACCATTTATTGGTTTTAAATTTTATATAAATAAATATATGTCCATTTGGAGGTAAAAATGATATTTTAAAAAAAATGTTTTTAAGTGCATAATTATATCCCATTATATTTAATTAAAATAATATCTAATAATGAATTAATTAAATGGAATTTATATATTATAGATTTAAATATATAAATTTAAATCCATATAATCATTATTACTTGTGATGGATTTAATGTAAGATCATCATATGCATGAAAAATGAATTTTCATGTAAACACGTTTCTATCACATTTTGTCGGTTTATTTTTAAATTAGTTTTTTGTCACTTATAAGAATAGTTTTTTGATAAATTGGTTTCCATATTATTAATTATCATTTAAATTTTTTTGATGATGTTTACTTCTTTTTTGTCATTATGAATAGTAAAAATACTAAAAATGATTACCGCAATTATAGATAAAATTTGTTTAAATAGTTAAAATTTAAGGGATAAGGATTCAAGATAACACAAAATAATTATTAAACCTCATTGGTTGGTTATATGAATATAATACCCTTATAAAAATTCAATATGAGTCATTTTTAAACATTTTTCTTAGTAATATATTAATATATTTTAATATTTTGAAAAATTTTAAGTGTGTCCTCACTCTTAGTTGTAAAAGGGAACATCTACATATCTATTATTTAAACATTTTTAGACATTTTTCTTGAAAAAGAACTAAAAAAATCTCTACCCAAAATCATTATCCATGTTTTAGAGGTTATGGTCTTACAAATAGACCAACCCTATAGTCCTTAAGAGGATATCTAAAGGATCTCTTTCAAATAAGTTGTAAACATCTTAACCCAAAAATTTCATTTATTATTCTTATTTTACCACCTTAAATTATACCCTAACCATTAAAATATAATAAAAAATATATATCATATAATAATATATTGTTATATTGATCTAATAATATTTATCTATCTTCTTCTTCATCAAATGAGAAACAAAACCATTCCTCATGTGTACAGAAAACTATCACCCCGCAAACCGATTTAATTTATTTGCCATCACTGCCTCACATGGATGGTCATAATGAAGGAAATAATAAACATATATTATATTAATTACATAATTATTATTCTTTAATGTTGATAATTCATAAACTTCTATAATCTTCCTCCCAATAAAAATTAAAACATAGCTTGTGTGTATGTGTGGACTACCACCTCCATGAATGGATGTGATTCATTTTCCATGACCAATATTCATGAATACTTATATATATATGAATATAAATAATTTTTATAATGTTTCTATCATTATTAAAATTCTTTATAATATAAAACCATGATCAATTCACAAGTACCATAACATTCAAATCAAAACATACATGAAAAATGATGTAGTTAACACTCAAAACAATGATAAAAAAATGCCAATTAACAAACAAGTGATAATATTTAAAAATTGGATCATATAAATATCTATATGGTTATTTTATTCAATTATAATACATATAAATTTATTATAATGGGTTTTAATAAGGTTCAACTAATTGTAATCATGATGTGAGGTATTTCATATCAATTTCCACGTCATTGAGACATATTTGGTATTAAGAACATATTTTATTTTATGTAGTGTATATAATACCAATATGATGTATATATCATGAATAAATATTTATTAATTTTAATTAAATTTTTAATTCATTTTTACACATTCAAGGGGTTACAATTTAAAAAGTTAGTAAAGAGACAATAATTTATTTTACAATCTCATTTTTTGGGATTTTGTATATTTTCATTGATGAAATTTTATATTTTATCCTTCATAAGCTCCATATATTTTCATATACTCTATTTATTTAATTATTTTCGATGTTTATGTCTAAATTTTACTCTCTTTGTCACTTCAATCAAGAAAATAAATGTTTAAAACATATATCTATCTTATTACTCTTTTTGATCTGGTATATTTTTCTTCCATGTCCATATTTTTCAATATTAGTTTACAAAAGAAATTTTTATTTACGAAAATGATTTATTAATTATATTTTATGTTATCAATAAATTTTATAATGATTGAAATAAATCTTTATGATGTTTTCCTAAAGGTTCATTTTCAACTTTCTTTAAAAATAATCAATAGGAATGTTCCTTTTTGACATATATGACTATAATAAATCTTCCCACCACCAGAACTATTTCACACTATTTAGATTCGTCAAAATATTTTCAATGGAATTAAAAAAATAGTTCATTAACATTTATTTTAAATTCTCCACCTCCAATTTCCATTATTCTCCTAAAGACTTGAATTTATTACAAAACCATTATTTTTGATGAATCGATGGTCATGTTTTATTAAATTTATTGTCATTAAATTTCTCTTAAAACATTCAATTTCTTTTGATCATATTCTAATAGAAATTATATTTATATTACATATATATATATAATTTTTATCATGGATATTCTCATTGCCTAAATTGTATATCATTTCTAAATATAGTGTTTTACTATTAATGTTTTTTTATTAACTATTAAAATATTGATATTATATATTATTTACACAATATAGATATTTAGTGATAAGTTGTGTTTTTTATGAATTAATTTTATCATTAAATATATGAGTAATTCATTATACATGTAGTTGGGGTGGGGATTGGTTATATATAGACCCTCAATACATTAACATGTCTCATGAGACACACCATTTGGTTAGCCTTATTATATTAGTTTTGGTGTATTCCCACCCATATTTGAGAATATAGTACCATAAGGCCTTTTTCAAGATGTCAAAAATTATATATTTCCTTCATTGAGATTTCAATCATTATTATTCACGAGATTATAACAATTATGTTATTCGTGGGTGAGTTTTTTTATCGTCTTATTAATTAAATTGTATATGTTTTTATTTATTTACCTTACCATATAGATTATGCTTTATTTACTCATGATATATTCCACTATATGAATCCATTTTAGGATATTTGATCTCACACTTATTTTTTTCCCTTCCCCATGATATGAAAAATGAATCTATGAATGAGTTACAAGGATGAAAACAATTTACTTTTACAAAGACTTATATTTTACTTCCAGTGTAAAATGGGTATCATGTATGTATCTGATTATTCAAAACTACTAAATAGGTCAATACTTGGTTATGTGATCTCTTGTATATTATGTTAAATAAATAAATTATTTACTTAATATAGCTTACTATAGTTTTTTTTCAATTGGAAACATATAAATTTTAGTATAAACAATATATAATTGATTTAGGATAACATATATTTGATAACATTACCCTGCGAAATACTTTGAGGACAATTATAATTATAAATTATTATCACAATGTTTTGGTAACATAGTTATTATACAGGTTTCTTATAAAATTCAACCATATTTGGATACTATAATTGCACATGGTTTTGGCATAGGTTCATCATGGAGTAATAACCTCAAAAATATTTGGTCATGTATATCTAGCCCTTCATTTTAGTGCATGGTGAATGGGCCCTTACTACACATGGATTGAAACTCTAAGGATATATTCCTTATTTGATTTGAATTCTCTATACAAACCATTATGAAATATTTGAAAATATTTTTACGATTTGAGGATATTCCCAAAGAAACCATGTTTATGATTTTGATATTGGCTAGGCATAAATTTTTCATTTAGGTAAATAGTTACAAAAATTATATAATATGATATAAAATTCATAAATTTATGAGTTAATCCAATTGATTCAATTTTTTATAAATGGTTTCTGATAGAATGAATGGTATGAATACACGCGAATAATACAGATATTTCCCAACCTTGTAGGACAATACAATAGGTTTTGGGGATGAATTAACCATTTCCTAATTATTGAATCTTACCCAGGTTATAAATAATAAAGTAACAAATATGGAACTACATGATTTTAGACATCCTGATAAACCTATATTTGATCATTTTTTCAAATATAAGCCCCTATATTTTAGTGGAACCACTAATCTAGTGGTATCTATGTAATGTATTAAGCCCATGAAAATATATTTATGTCCTTGGGTTATAAGAAAGGGAAAATTATATTATGTTAATGTATTATCCTAAAGTATTTGTCAATCAATGGTGATTATGGATCCATAATACTGGGGAGACAAAAGAAATATAACATATTGAGTGGAGAGATTTAAAAGTAACATTATTTGAGAAATATTTACCTAATGATAAATGGGCATAAATAAAAAGAAAGGTCATAAACATAATGAAACATTACTAGGAAAGTGGTATATCATATATGGTTTACCTTAAAAAATATATAGGTATGTTATGGATTACATATGTAATCTAAACATAAAATTTTAAATTTTCATTTAATGGATTAATCCATGTCATTAAAGGGGACTAGTTTCTAAAACTTTTTTATCATGTAAATAAATATTATTTTATTCCATAAAAATAGAGATATAATTTTATAAGGCCTATATATTCAAGGTAAATAAATAAAATAATATGATAACTAAACACCATCATAAAGGAATTACATTAAAGATGAATATTGTAATGCAGAAATTTCCATTATGTGAAAATTGTGGAAAGAACCATCATGGAAAATGCTTGAAGAAAATGTTATTTTATTAAAATTTTGGTGATAGAGGTCATATTCCAAATAAATGAAATGTAATGGATGAAAATAAAATGATACAATTATGAAACAATACAGAAATGGGTTATTATTCAAATCAATGTCCCATGAATCAAGGGAACCTAACACAAGAGAGGCCATGGGGAGAAGGCCAACCTTTTGTGATCACTATAGCTATGTTTAATGTTACTAAAGATGTAGTGTTAATTACATTAATCATATCCAAAAATTTTGATAATGATTTATTTTGTACAATATTTTAAAACTCTTTTATATCTTCCCAATTTTACAAGAAAATTAAATAATTCCCAAGAACCTTAAGAATTGAGTTGTCAATCAAGACACCTAGTGGAAATCTCACCGTAATAAGGATATGTAAGTCAGTTTTCATTATGAATCATAAATGTAAACAATTTACAGACATGATTACTATACATATGGTTAGTCATTCATATAATCCTTAGTATTTAGTTAATTTTAAAATATAATTCGACAAATTATTTCTAATATAAGGAAATTATGATTCATGATGAAAATGTTGAATTCTATGTCCTTAGTGGGGAGACCTCATCATGTGGGTCATGTCAAAATCCACTTATTATTGATCTTCTAAATGATATTATTGGGGAAGAAGAGTGGGTTTAATATTTTTCTAGCAGAATTAATCTTATAGTAGTAGATGTGCTTTTTTTACAAGAATACATTTATGTATATTCTAATGAATTATCATTATATTGACCAGATCATGAAGTTTATTTTTTCGTTGATTTAATACATGATAAGAATCCTACATAAAATATTAAAATATAAAATGAACTTTTTGTAATTAGTGGGGTTAAATAAATAACTATAGGAATTATGTGATAAGGGATTTACATGCCCCAGTGTTTCACCATGGGGAGCCCATATTATTTTTATTATAAACAAATATTGATCTATGAAGTTTGGAAATGATTATAGATAAATCATTTTTATTGTTATAAAGAACAATTATTATTTTCCCACATTTATGTCTTGTTAAAACAACTTCCAGGAGATCAATAATTTTCAATGATTTTCCTTAATTCTAGGTATCGACAATTGTGAGTATGTAAGGAATATATTCTAAAGATATAATTTCATATGAGGAATGTACATTACTAGTTTTCGGTAATGACAATTTGATTAAATAATTTTCCCTCTATTTTAATGGATCTAATTTACAGTGTAGTCCAGGGAATATCTTTATAATTTTGTTGAATAATTTATTAATGTTATCTTGGAGTACTCTAAAAAATATGATGACCATGATAATGACTAATTGATCATTATTTTGAATCATAGAGGAAAAAATTTATATGGAAAAATTAGAATTTGTGAATTATTGATTTAGAATATTTCTTTTATAATCCATATTATCACAATGGATGAAATCTCAGTTTTATCATTTGATGATAAAGATAGTCAAATAATATCTTACAATAATGGTCATAACTGTGGAATGTAGTTTACCTAGATTAGAATAGTACTATTATTTTTTTTTTCAAAAAAACATGAATGTCAAAACTATTAACCAATATTACACGTAGATGGTTTAAGTTCTTATGGAAAAATTAATTTTATGAGTCTTTTGAATTATTTAATTTTAGATTGGCCAATTATCCCATAATTACTCTACTATTTTAAAATTACATCTTTGTGATATATAGAAATATATATAAGAAAGGACTTGGTTGTTTCCTTATGGAGAATGATAAATTTATTTCATAGAGTTAAGGCAGTCAAAGACTCATCAATAGAACTATCAAAGCCATGATCTTTAATTAGATACAAAAATATATTCATTCATGACATGGAGACATTATCAATATGGTGAAATATTTGAGATATTCAAAAAAATGTGAGTATGAAATGAATATTTTCATTGAAATATATCAACATGAAGAAACTATAATAGATCTCACTACTCAAGGAATATAATTTCTCAATAAAATACAACCTAAGGAATGAAAATGATCAAGAGTATGAAGGTAGTAGTAAAGATCATGGATTACTGGAAAAAAATGAGGATTTCAAGGGATCCTATGTCCATGGATTTAGTAAAGATGTATATAGAAATTATTAAGAAAGATTATACATAACACATTATTATACTGATGGGAGAACCATCTCTATTATAAAAGATAATAACTTTTTGTTTTAGTGGAGATAATATTCAAAATAAAATTAAAACCATGAATGATTGGAAATTTCCAATCATCATTTATAAAGATAGTGTTCTGAAATTTTAAAAGAGTCTATGTTCTCTATATACACCGATGTTGGGAATGGAATTATTAGATTATTCTCATAGCCTTAACTTCTCTATACACCCTTATAGCACTAATATTTATAATTATCTTAAGGAACATATTTTGGGATAATATAAAGTGGGAAATTGATGATAAAGTATCAATATGTTTAGTTTTTCAACAAGTGAAGGCTGAGAGACAACATCCTAGAGGATTCATACAACCTCAACCAGTTACTATGTGGAAATGGTACAAAATTATTATATTATTTGTCACTTTATATCCATATAATCCTAGTAATAATGATTTAATATGGGTTTTTTCATCACCTTACCAAATGTGTTCATTTTCTCTCTCTAAGAAAAGATCTACCACTTGATTTCCTCACATGGATCTATAATAATTAAGATATAAGAATTCATTGTACACCTATTTCATATTTTTCTGACCATGATACATGATTTACATTGAAATTATATACAATTATATAGAAGGTTATTGATACCAATATTCATTTCAGCATCTCTTATCATCCACAAACTTATGGAGAATATGAAAGGTCTATTTACACATTAAAAGGAATGTTGAGGTCATTGTCACTTGACTTTCGAGGAATGTGGGATCATTATTTACGTTTCTTTTATTTTTCATATACAAATATCCTCAACTAAAGTATTCAAATGATGTCTAATGAAGCATTATATGGAAATATATTCCACAATCCAACTTGTTATGGTGATGTTCTGAAAATGAATTTTATAGTCCCTGAACTTGTTGGTGAGAGAATGAACAATGTAAACACTATTTATACCCATATTAAATAATCTCAATGTTTTAAATTTTGATATTACTATAACCAAATGAAATGTTTGTAATTTTAATGGGGTCACTTTTTCTTGAACGTATCTCCATGGAAGGGTCTTATAAGGTTTGATAAGAAAAACATTCTGAGACACATGTACATCGGACCTATCAAAATTCTATGATTAATTATATATATTTAATACCATTTGGATATATGATAGGGACTCTGAAAACTACATTATGTGTTACATATATCATTTTTAAACAAGTATATTCCATAACAAAATCTAGTACTCGCCTATGAATAAATAAAATTGCAACCTTATTTATCTTACTATGAAGAAATTATCCAAATTCATGACACTAGATATAAGGTGTTGTGGAATTAGATGAATATAATGGTAAACATAATTTGGTTAAATCATAACATATAGGAATAAATGTTGGAACCTAAGGATTTTATGAAGAAAAACCACACTCATTTTTTTAGAAATTAATATCCACAAATGTTTCAAGTATGTAATTTCCCAATGACGGAAGAATGTTAAACCTGAGCTTAAATTAATATAAGATATTTTATTTTCATGAAACTATAGTAAAATGAAAATTTAAATATTTAATGGAATAAAAATTATAATTTCATAGGATGAATATATATTTTTAACTTACTAGGTCAAGATCAACTTAGAATTATTATTTTTGTTTTCCCTTAGAAATAATATTTCATGAATAATTGATAATATAGTATTAAACTAATATTAATATTATTTATAATAATATATTATATTATTAATAATTAATCATGTATTTATTTTCAATTTTATAAAAACAAATTCAAGATCATTTGGAGATAAAAATATGTATTTTTTAGAAACCTATTTTTTTGTGCATAATGTTTTTCTATATTAATTAATTAAAATAATATCAAATAATGAATGATTTAAATAAAATATATATATTAAATATGTAAATATATGAAATTAAATCCATATAAAGAATATAACTAGTCTTATTGTTGATTTAAGACCATTTTATGCTTGAAAAATGCATTTTCATGAAAACCCATTTTTGATCATGTTTTGTATGTTTATTTTTAAATTAGTTTTTTTCCAATTATAATAGTTGAATTTAATAAAATGGTTTCCATTATTTGAAACAACATGTAAAAATTTGGTAATGAGGTCGCTTTAATTTTTTATCATGATGAATAGTAAAAATGGTAAAAATCGGTTGACACTGTTAACGGAAAAATGGGTTAAAAGGGATAAAAATAAAGGGATAAGGCTTCAAGATAAAGAAAAAATATTTTATTAAACCTTATTAGTTGATTTTATTTTAAACACAACCTTATCACCTTATAATATGAATCACTTTGGAGCCATTTTTCTTGATTAATACTTCAATATATTCTAATATTTTGAAGAATTCATAGGGTATCCTCTCACTCACTTGTAAAAGTGAATATCCTACACTCTCTTCTTTAAATCCATTGATTCATTTAGCTTGACCAAAACCTACAAAAATAATTCAAAAAAATCCTTACTATTTATTGAAAATTATCTTTTCATAATTATGGAATAAATAGATTATAATGAATAAATAATTAGAAAAATTCCATAATAAAATAAAACATAGAGCCTAATATATCCTTAGACAACAAAATAATGGAGATAAATGGGTTACGTGGATAATAATAATTGATTTCATATTTATGGAATCAATATTTATGTCCATATTATTCTTACAATTAATTCCTTAAACCAATACAACATGATCTTACTATCAAGGCCATATTCTAAAACATCATTTTCGCTTATCTAAATGAGATTTTTCATAGATGAGGTACCCATCAAAACCGAACACTTTCATTTTGGTCCTTCTTTTACCAACTTAAATTCTTCACTTACCATTATAATATAATAACACCACTATATCCCATATATTTAGATATTATTGTCTTAATTTCAAAATGTTTATCCATATCTTTCTCCATCAAATGTGAAATAAAATTATGACTCATGTGTATTGCAGACTTCCACCTTGCAAAAAAATGTAATTTTTTTCGATCATCACCTCACAAAGATGTTATTAGTTCTATAATTAATGAATATAAATTATATTTATAAAATTATTACTATTCTATAAATTTGAGATATTTTTTTACTTCATTTCCCTTTCATCCATTAAAAAATAATAACGTCACTCAAGCGTACATATGGAATACCAACTCCATGAATCAATATGATTAATTTTTCATTATTTCATTTCTAAAATGATTATAAATATGTATATAATGAATATATATTATTTTTATTAAATTATTAAAAATATTTTATTATAGAACCATGATCAAGACATAAGGACTATAACTGTCGAATTAAAATGTATATAGAAAATGAAACATGTAACACCCAAAAAATGATAATGGTGAATTATTTATAACAAATGGGTGGTAAGATGTTATATATGGATAATATAGATATTTATATTGATTTATTATATAGTTATAATAGATATAAATTTATTCTGTAATAGGATAAAGCACTTTCAACTAAGTGGAAGTGTGAGGTAAGGTATTTCTTCTCGATTTCCACTCCATTGAGACATATTTGGTATTAATAGACTATTTTCTATTGAATTGTTAGTATACTTATCCTTTTATGAATATAAAATTAATAATTATTTTTTCATGGTGATTAAAGTTTCAATTAAATTTTAATCTTTCAAGGGGTTTCAATTTAAAAGTTTCCAAACTGGTAAGAAAATATTTTACAATCTCATTTTTTTTAGAATTTTGTAAATTTTTATTAAATGAATCATATAATTTTTCCTTCATAAAATCCATATATTTTATTATTCTATGAATATTTATTGAGTTTACTTTTTCCCCAAAAACTTTTCCACTCCTTGGAAATTCAATAAAGAAAATTAGTTTTTAAAATAAAAGTTTATCTTATTTCTAAATTTGATTGGGTAAATATTTTTTCCTTGTCCATATTTTTCAAAAATGTTTTAAACAAGTCCTATTTATTTTCTCAAAAGATTTATTAAGGAATTTATATATTATCCATGAATTTTAATAGGATTTAAATGAATTTTACAAATGTTTTCCAAAAGGTTCATTTTTTACATTCATTACAAAAAGTCAATAGGAATGTTTCCTTTTAATGTATATGGATTTAAGTGATTTATCACTACCATAACCATTTCAATATATTTAAATTATTCTATAATTATTAAATGGTTTCAAAAATAATATTATAAAATGAAAATATATTCTAATTACTTCACATCCATTTTCTTCCATTCTCATAAAGACTTGATGTTATTACAAAACATATATTTCTAATGAACTGATGGTCATCTTTTATTAAATTTTTGATTGTTAAATTTCTATTTATTCATTCATTTTATTGTGGTCATACATAATCAAAAATTAAATTTCTATTCTATATCCATTATATCTATATCATGGATATTTTTATTTTATAAATTTCATACCATTCAAATATAAATTGTTTTTTTCTATGAAATTTATTTTATAGACTAGAGAAATATTGGTATTCAGTATTCTTTACTCAATATAGATATTTACTACTAAGTAATAATGTTTTTTGATTAAATTGATCATTCAACATATGATTAATGAATGTAGTTACACATTAGGACTGATAATATATATCCCTCAATGCATCAATAAGTCTCATGAGATAAACTAGTTGGGTATTCTTATTAAACGGGTTTGGGTGTATACCTACAGATATTTGAAAATATCATGGAACATGGAATTGATGAAGACATCCAGCATTGTGCAATTACTTAATTGATAATTTAGTTATTATTATCCATGAGAATTTTGTAATGATATTATCCATTGATTCATTTCATAGTCAATACATCGATTGAATGGAATGTGTTTTTTATTATTTACCTCTCCATATTGAGTATGCTTTATTTACACATTACATATTCTATAGTACACAACCCTTACTGAGCATTTGAGATTAATGTTATTTTCTTTTTCATACCCCATGATATGAGTAAGGATTATATGAATGATTTTCAAGGATGCAGAATATTAAATTTTATAATGTTTTATAATTTATTTCCAATGTAAAATGATAATTGTGTATGTATATGGTTATTCAAGAAAACTAAAATGATATATCATTAATTATGTGATCTCTTGTATTATATGCCAACGTAATGAATTATACACTGGCTCTAGGTTAATATAGTTGGAGTTATTAAATGGTCCAAACTCAGGCATACATGGGGTTAAACATGGCTCGATGGTGGTATGTACTTACTCATAACATTTCATGGATCTACTTCACATTTCTCCTCTCTTGTTATGGAATTAGGAATAGAAGGCTATGAAGTTTTAGATTATCCTCTGACAAAATTTGAGGCATTAGGTCAGGAGCTTTGATCTAGTGACGTATATAGAGGTTATTTGTAATTCCATAAATATAAAGAAGGTTCTAGATGAGAAAAAATCTACATTTCTATTTTAAATATTTTCAGCACATCATAGGGACACATTCAGTGGTGTGAAGTGGAAGACTAAGGATTCATTACAATGTGGAAAAAATAGTCAGAACAGAGTAGCGGGTTCTCATTATATTTTATGGGAGAAGATGGTCTGCAGTGTTTCAACTATGGATAGAGTGGGAATTATTGTAAACTTTTTCCAAGGCCTTAGTTCAAGTGTGGATGGTGTGGTAAGATGGGGAATCGTAAGTAGTTTTTTGTGAGGTATTTATGGACAGGTTCTCAGAGGGACATATAACATACATGAGCTATGATCTAGGTGCATAGTGAGGGTCCAAAAAAGCAACATCAGCCTCTACATACTTTGAAAATCCTATCAAGTCATGTGCCATAGGGGAAAGCTTATGGTCTTGCAGTAGGAAGGTTGTATTCAACATACTAGTTTCATGTTGACAATGGTTATGGACCATTTAATGTTTGAGGTATGGACTTCATTACATCTAATCTTTTTATGGCCTTTTTTGATATGGTTGCTTACCATATGTTTATTTCCACTCAAATTGTTGTTGTGATAGACTCATTGGTCATGATATATTCAAAAATTTTGTCTCTTTAGGAACATATAGGGAAGAAAGTTGATCATATTTATATATTTCTAGGATATCCTAATATAGTTGGCAGATAAGAAAATATATGGGATTTCATGATCCTTGAGGTGACTAGATTCAATGTGATATTTATCATGGAATGGTTGACTAGATATCAGGTGTACATTGACTACTATATGAGTCATGTGTCCATTAATATTCCCATGGTGGAGAATTTTTTGATAATTGGTGAATAGAAAGTTGGATCAGGATAAATGGGACCATACATGTGCTAAATTGAAGCTATTATGATGCAAGTATCAGTTTTGGATTTTAATAAGGAGCCAAGAATATCCAGTTACATTATTTTAGAGGTGGTAATTAATCAGGATTTCTTCTCAGACGAATCTTTAGGTCTCCCTCTTGAGATATGAATGCCCTTAGAGATCAAAATCAGGGTAAGATCATTACCTATATTGATTCCCTTATATCATATGGCATATCTTATGTTAAAGGAACTCAAAGTAAAACTCAAGGATCTAGTGGAAAAAGTTTTTAATTGTCCGAGAAAATATCCCGAGGGTTCCATAATATTTTTAACAAAGAAGGTTTCCTATAGTGGTCAATAAGGTATAGGCTATAGAAAATTAAACCATGTTCTTAGGAAGAACTGATACTAATTTTTGAGGATCTATGACTTTTATGACCGGTTGTGGGGAACCCAGTATTACTTAGAGATTTAATTAGGGTTAAGAAACCCCTAGCATTGAGTCATGTAATATAATATTCCAAATACATTATTCAAGAGTAGATACAAACTGTATGAGTACCTTGTCATGCCCTTTGGGTTGGCAATTGCACCATAAGTGTTCATGAATCTCATAAACATGATTTTTCATCCATATATTTACTCCTTCATTATTTTTATTTATTGAAGAAATCCTTATATACTCACATAATTTATAAATATATGAAATCAACCATGATACATTATTGATCACATCATATGTATGTAAAACTATCATGTTTTTTTCTTTTCAAATTAGGAAACTCAGTTCCTTGGGTATGTGTTCTTTGTGGTAGGAATTTTTTTGACCTGGAGAAGGTTTTAGTTTTGATGTCTTGGGAATGATCCAATAATGTGTTTAAGATAAGATATTCCTTCGTTTATATGGTTACTATAGATTCTTCATACAAGACTTCTCCTATTTGGAAGCACCTTGTACTACGGTTATAAATAATGAAGTGAAGTTTGAGTGTAAAGAACCATGAAAATAGGCATTCCTAGAGATGAAGAGAACATTTAAAATAACCCTAATTATGACACTTATAGATACTGATATTCAATATTTTTTTATTGTGATTCCTCAAGGGTCATTTAGATGTTTTACTACGAAGTTTATAGGCAGTATCATACACTTCATTTCAACTACAATCCCATGATCGACACTACCCGCTGCATGGCTTAGATTTTGAAATTGTGACCCATTCTCTAAACTTTTGTTGGCATTACCTATTTCGTGAGAGGATTCTTGTTTACACAACCCACAAGTGCCTCTAATATAAATTATCATAGCACAATCTAAAGTAGTGATAGTGTCATTGGGTTTAAAATCAATAAATATTTGAATTTATGTTGGACCTTACTCTGGTTATGATTAATTTAATTGTAAACTATCTCATTAAGAACATGTAGGAGATGCAAGAACTTAGAGAGCATCCTTCATGATAGGAATGAAATCCGATGAGTTTTATGGATGAGTGTTTTGTGGTTGAATCATAGGATCAATGAGTTATTAATTTTGATCATTTTTTATCATGTCTACATTAGTGGACTAGGTTAATACTAACCAAGAGTTAGATCCTTAATTTCTAGTGATGAAAGATGATTAGTAGGCAGTGACCCAGATTGAGGATGGTTAGTACATGATGAAAACATGATCATCGTACATGGTCATATTATTGTTCCATCCCCCATGATAGGTAACCTTAAGAGATTTTTTCATGATTTAAAATAGTAGGTGCATGAATATAAACCTTGATATATGAATTTAGTTAAGGTAAACTATTAGGAAAAGGGACAATGCAATTTTTTTTCATGGTTCTACACCTACCAGTGGGTAAATAGAGAGCATCAACTTCCTAGTGGATTGATTTAACCACTTTAGTTGTATATGTTTAAGTGGGATGACATGATGATGGACTTCATGATTAGGCTAATCATGGAAATAGGGAACCAGGATATTTATTAAGTGATAGTTGATTGAATAATGAAGGTAGCTTATTTCTTGTTAATCTGATGCACTCATTCTGAAGATGGGTTAAAAAAGATTAATTTTTTTGGTATTGTAAGACTACATGGAGTGCCTTGAAGTATCACATTATATAGAAATACACATTTTACAACATGTTTTTGAAATGAATTTTCAATGTCTTTGGGGACTCAGTTGATTCTATGTAAAGGGTATCATACACCAACTAATTGATGATCGGAAAGGATAATTTATATCATTGAAGATATACCTTGGGAATATGTTCTATAATTAAGTGGATCTTGGGATGAGCACCTATAATTGGTAGAGTTCATGTACAAAAATTTCATCCATGATTATATTCTGATGGAACCTTATGAGTCTCTCTATGGATAATCTCCGCACTGAAGGTGTTCAGGCTATCACTTCTAGTTGGAAACCTCTTTTGTATAGAAAGGTGTGCATGAGACCATGTGTCACTCTATATATAATCTAGTGATTCAATTTGGGGTGTTATACATGGTCACATTAATAAAAATCCATGTATTTGATTATTTATGACTTTATACTTTCATGCATGTTCCATGGGACTGTGTTGATATATATGGATTAGGGATGAATTG
>CAUJRU010004341.1:0-18462 GCA_963277665.1 Viscum album | reverse complement strand
TGATTAGCCCCTAAATGTGGCTAATATTATTGTTAATATATTTAATATTCATGTTCTTTATTATTCATAAACACCATTTTAGTGCATTTTACACTTTGAACATCATTTCACATTATGATTGTAATGCCTTCTTAAAATGCACTATTATGTGGTACATTTTTGAACATCATTTGAAGTACCCAATGATTCATCTAATTATATATATTTTTATTTGATATTTTTGTAAATTGATCTACACTCCAATATGAACATGTTTCATTCAGGGATCAATGGATAATTCATGGAGGATGATGGAGATATTTGGCAATGAAAGGAAGCAATTCTGGAGAAGGCGGATTGGACACCAGCCCACTGATGAGACTGTGGGGCCCACCATAAAGGCTCAATTAATCCCACATTTAGTGGGATTCTATAAGACATGTATAGGAACAAATAAATATTCAGTAGTTAATGCTAATTCGGCCTCCATGGTGGTCATTTAGGCGGCCCAAGTTAGAGATAAAATTCTGGGCCAGATTCTGCGGCCGAGAAAAACATCTCACTAATATGATCATATCTCCAAATATAAAACTACAAATGGACCCAAATTGTACATGCGGTTAGAAGACATCAGGGGATCCATTTTATTCCTCTATGGCCTACTCTGATTCGGCCATCTAGAAGGACTTACAAGCACGTATTCTCGGTGGAATCAAGCTGGATGCCACCTCGGGTCAAGGGTGGAAAAGTCTCCTCTCCCTTACTTTCCACCACCCTCGGCCTACCATACTCATGTGGGATCATTTGTACTGTTGTAGGATCGACCCAAGGCTCCCAAAATTCCTATTTAAGTCAGTGGTGGTGAAGTAGTTTGAAATCTTGGGTGCTTGGTTTCATTGTAGTGTTATGCTGCCGCTTTGTGTTTGTAATCGCATTTCTTTCTCATGTAAGTTGTTTAATTCACCTTAGTTTCTTAATAAAAGTTCTTCTTCTCTTATTATTATGTTCTTCTACTTATCACTTTTATACCATTGGTTCAAGGTGTGAACATGTTCATACCAAACCTTGTGATATTTATCACACAATGGAGGAGTGATCTTTTTTTGTTGTTGTTTTTACTTCTTCAATTCCACCTTTGTAAGTCTACTTCCCGCTTCTGTTGAAGACATGTCATCAATGGAGGGCTAACTCTTTTATGGGTTGATCCAAGGGAGTAGCAAAGGGGGCTGGATTGGATTTTATTTATCACTCTATTAATGTCAAATCACTTCTTTTAAATGAGATTTTAATTTGATGATTTTAAAACATCTTCATCCTTATTGAATTTAAGGTCACACATTCAAGTGCTAATACGAACCTCTACCTTGGAGTGCTCAAAACATTGATCCTTCAAGTGTATAGGTAATTAGTATTAGGTTGTTTAGGCATTAAAACATTAAGTGATGATTTTTTTTGATCTTCTTAAATGAATCCATCTCAATTATAATAAATTGAAATCATTAAAAAAGTAATTCATCCAATCCACCCCGAGTGATAACCTAGGATCAACTCATTATTTTAAATTGAATTCACTTAAATCTTTTAGTTATCCTTTAAACCCATATAAAATCAACCCATGTTGGCCACTTCATAGCCAAAAACAGTCCATATAATGTACGTTTCTATAGGTTTCTTCTTAGGTCTCTGAGGATTCGATAACCCAAGCTAAACCACAAGGATCGTTCTACCTTCATCTCTTGGGTAAATTTGAGCAAGAATAAAATTTTGGCACTGTTGTCGGGGACCCAAGTACGTCATCTAAACACTCATTCTATTCTCCCCCATTTCTTCTTTTCTCATCCAAATTCTCTTATCTTGTCCCTTTCTCGTTTTTTTTTCTTTTGACGCATGTCCGCCTACACCCGCGATCAATCAAACCGTCTTGTTAGGGTGGATAGTCCTGGGGTTGGGGAGTCAAGTACACCAAGGTAAATATTTCCATTATATCCTAATCTTCCTAATACTCTAGAGTCCAAAATTTATCCAATTTCAATGGAAGGTCTTCAAAGAAACCAACTCATAAACCCGGGTGGGAACCAAAATGGAAACCCAAATGAGGCAGCCCCAAACTTGGGGAATGCAATTGATCAAACCATGAATGACTACCTCACACCTTCCTGGACCAATGCCCCCTCATGGATTAGACACAATTCCCTAGGAGATTCCAACTACATATTTAAACCCCATTTCCTAAACCATCTTCCCACATTCCATGGAATGGAGTCCGAGATGCCCTGCCTGCACATTAAGGAGTTCAATGACATTGTAGAAACCATGTGTCCCCCACATAAACTAGAATCAGCTAAGATGAGGCTATTTCCATTTTATTTAAAGGATCGAGCTAAAAATTGGCTAAACAATTTGAGACCATCATCCATCAACTCTTGGGACCAACTACAAAGAGAATTCTACAAAAAATACTTTCCCCACCATAAAACAATTGCACTTAAAAAGAGTATCCAAAACTTTTTTGAAAAAGAGGGAGAGTCATTCTATGAAACATGGGAGAGGTTCAAAGACACTCTAAACATGGTTCCACACCATGGTTTTTCTATTACTGAACAAGTGAGAATTTTCTAAGAAGGTTTGGGTCTGGGGAACAAACAATTCATTGACATGATGTGTAATGGAACCTTTAAAAACAAAGCCCCAAATGATGCTTACGAGTATCTGGAAAGCCTTTCTGAACAAAACCAAACATGGGGAACTTCACCATAGTCTGAAAATCCACAAAGAACTACTGGAATTCATACACTTAGAGAATAGGAAAGCCTTAGGGCTAAACTCACAGCACTCTCTAGGAAGGTTGAAGAGATAGACCTTAGGAAAGTCCATGAAATCCAAACTGTTGACCCTGTTTGCACAATTTGTTACAAACATGACCATAAGACAGACAACTGCCCAACCATTCCATCCATCAAGGATGTTCTTTTAGGAGGACCCCCATCGGAAGTAAATGCCTTGAACTTTCAAAAGCCTCAATACCAAAACACCTTCAACCCAAGGTATAATGACCACCCAGGTTTCCGCTGAAAAGATAACCAACAACCTAGCCAACCACAGGGACAAAATCCTTACCCCCATAAGAACTACCAAACCCATAACCAGTTCCAAACCCAACCTATCCAATACCAACAGCCACCGGTCCATTTTCAACAAACCATCCCACCTCCAAAATATCCCCCTGGGATAAACCAACCTACTCAAGCACCCACCCAAACTGTTCCACAAAGCCTACTAGAACAACTGTGCAAACAAATGGAGAGGATGAACTCGGAGGTATCTTCCCTAAAACAAGAATATCAAACCATCAAAACTAGAAAGGCACCCATGACTACTCAGGCGGTGCCATCCTCAACTTCAAGTGGAGAGTCAAGTTGTGCTCAAACAACTCATGAACAACTAAAGGTTGTTACTGTTTTAAGAAGTGGAAAATTAATTGAGAAACCTGAACAACTAATTCAGAACCCACCTGAAGATTCAAACTTGGATGAAAATTCAAATGAACCACAAGATCAAACTGAGGAAACTGATAACAATGTGAAAGAAACAACTCTTCAACAAACAACCCCACAACCTGCACCATTTCTTCAACGCTTGAGGGGGAAAACCAAGCCTGAACTGAGTGAAATGTTGAGAGAAATATTTTCACATGTCAAGTTGAACATACCCCTTTTCGATGCAATACAAACCATACCTGCCTACTCAAAGTACCTTAAGGACTTATGCACCTTTAAAAGAAAATATTCACATAAAAACCAAGTCCTTTTGGCTGCTAATGTGAGTACCACCATTCAAGGGACCATTCCTCCTAAGTTGAAAGACCCGGGTTTCCCTTACATCAATGTTGAACTAGGAGAGAGAAAAGTTGTCAAGGCCTTGTGTGATCTAGGTGCTAGTGTCAATCTCATCCCCTATGCTGTGTACTGCCAGTTAGGCCTAGAATAACTCCAACCCACATCTGTCACACTTCAACTTGCTGATCGTAGCATTAGGGTTCCAAAGGGAATTTTAAAGGACGTTCTGGTAAAGGTTGAAAACTTCATCTACCCTGCTGACTTCATTGCCCTTGACAACCATCCAAACTTAGGAAATATGGAACAAACCCCAATCATCCTTGGTCGTCCATTCCTTGCAACAATAAACTCTGTTATCCGAGTCCGAAATGGGAACATGACCATCACCTTTGGGAACATGAGTCTAGACTTGAACATCTATAATGAAAGCTCACAAATAGGGGATGACGAGGACATTCATGAAGTAAACATGATAGGAAGCATTGATAATGAATCCATGGAACATCAAGGAATATTTGATGAAGGTTTAAGTCCGGATGAGATTGATTTCCTTTGTTTATATGAAGGAAGTTTATCTCCTTGGCTTGAATCATTTTCAAATTGCTCTTATGATGAAGTCTTAGGTCCAACAATCAGTGAAACCTTTCAAGAAACCACTTTCATGGAGACCACTCCAATTTTCTTCCCTAAATCTGATCAATCCAATCTAGTAGCTGAAACTTATACACGTGGGGAATCAATCCTATCTGAAACTCTAAAAAAAGAAATTGAACTTGATCCAATGTCCCAATATTCTGCTAAAATTCTGAACCAACCTGATCTTGAATTGAAGGAACTTCCTGCTACACTCAATTATGCTTTCCTAGGGGACAATCAAACACATCATATTGTCATTTCTTCTTCTCTTGAATCCAATCATGAGAGGATGCTTCTAGATGTCCTTAGGAAGCATAAGAAATACATTGGTTGGACCCTTTCTGATATTCCTGGGATTAGCCCACTTATCGGGACTCATAGGATTGTTCTGGAATCTGATTCAAAGCCATGTCGTCAACCTCAACCGCGACTCAATCCTAATCTCATGGAGGTAATAAGGAAGGAACTTCTGAAGTTGTTAAAAGCTGGTATCATATATCCCATAGCTGAGAGTGAGTGGGTGAGCCCAATCCAAGTGGTTCCAAAAAAGGCTGGAATCACAGTGATAACCAATGAGGATGGAGAGATTCTTCCAACAAGGGTGAGTAGTGGATGGAGGGTCTGCATTGACTATAGGAAGCTAAACTCATTCACCAAGAAGGACCATTTCCCCTTACCATTCATTGACCAAGTCCTTGAGAGAGTGGCAGGTCATGCCTTCTACTGTTTCTTAGATGGGTACTCGGGGTACAATCAAATTGAGGTCTCCCTAGAGGATCAAGGGAAGACTACATTCAAATGTCCATTCGGAACCTTTGCTTTCAAACGCATGCCCTTCGGGTTATGCAATGCCCCTGGAACCTTCCAACAGTGCATGATGGGAATCTTCTCAGACATGGTAGGGGATTTTCTAGAGGTCTTCATGGATGACTTCTCTGTGTTTGGGGATACATTTGAGGGATGTCTGCAGAATGTGGAGAGAGTCTTGTCAAGATGTGAAGAAAATAATATGTTCCTAAACTGGGAAAAATTCCATTTCATGGTTAAAGAGGGACTTGTTTTAGGCCATTTGGTCTCGATTAGGGGGATTGAAGTTGATAAAGCAAAGGTTGACATCATTCATCACCTTCCATCACCCAAAACTGTCAAGGAAGTGAGGTCTTTCTTAGGACATGCTGGTTTCTATAGAAGATTCATCAAGGACTTTAGTTCGATATCTCGTCCCCTTTGTGATCTCCTAGTAAAGGATGCTCCATTTGTTTGGACAGAAAGCTGTGAGGGTTCATTATGAACCCTCAAATCCTCTCTCACCTCTCCTCCCATTATGAAATCTCCAAATTGGAACCTTCCTTTTGAACTTATGTGTGATGCCAGTGACTTTGCTGTTGGATCTGTGTTAGGACAACATTGTGATAAAACTCCTTATGTCATTGCTTATGCAAGAAAATCCTTAAATTATGCCCAAATAAACTACACCACTACTGAAAAGGAGTTACTTGCTATTTTGTTTGCTTTAGAGAAGTTTAGGTCCTACCTCTTAGGATCCCCCATCACTGTGTTCACTGACCATTCTGCACTAAAATACCTCTTCCAAAAACAATATGCTAAGGCTAGACTGATTAGGTGGGTCCTTCTCTTAAAAGAATTTTACCTCACAATCAAGGATAAAAAGGGAGTTGAAAATGTTGTAGCTGATCACCTCTCTAGGATGGAATTCAAAGACAACTCAAATCACCTTTCTATGTCTGATTCATTTCCTGATGAACACCTATACTCTGTGAGTGACTGCCCTTGGTATGCTGACATAGCAAATTTCTTAGTGAGAGGAGTCATTCCAAAATTCTTAGGGACTCAAGCTCGAAGGAAATTCATTTCTGATGTTAAACACTATGTGTTTGATGATCCATACCTCTATAAGTTCTGCCCTGACCAAGTCATTAGGAGGTGTGTTCCAGAATCTGAACAAGAGTCCATCCTTAAATTCTGTCACAGTGAGGCATGCGGAGGTCACTTTTCCTCTAAGAAAACATCTGCTAAGATTCTTCAATGTGGTCTTTTATGGACCACCCTCTCAAGGGACTCCTACACATTTTGTCAAAGATGTCCTAGGTGTCAACAAGTAGGGTCCATCACAAAAAGGAATCAAATGCCACTCACTCCCATCTTAGTGGTTGAAATATTTGACAGTTGGGGAATTGACTTCATGGGTCCCTTCCCAAACTCTCGGGGATACCTCTACACACTCTTAGTTGTTGATTATGTCTCAAAATGGGTTGAGGCCATTCCCACTAAGTCCAATGATCATCAATTTGTGATTCGATTTCTAAAAGAGAACATATTTTCAAGATTTGGAATTCCTAGGGCTATAATCAGTGATCGAGGAACCCATTTCTACAACTGCCCATTCTCTTCACTCATGTCTAAGTATGGTATTTCTCATAAAGTGTCCACTGCATACCATCCTCAAACCAATGGTCAAGCTGAGTTTGCGAATAGGGAGATTAAGCAAATTCTTGAAAAAACTGTCAACCCCTCTAGGAAAGATTGGTCTGAGAAACTCTTAGATGCTCTTTGGGCCTATAGAACCGCATATAAAACCATTTTAGGAATGTCCCCATATAGGTTGGTTTATGGTAAAGCATGCCATTTGCCAGTGGAGATTGAACATAAGGCCTTTTGGGCAATCAAGAAAATGGATTATGATCTCTCATTGGCTGGAACAAAAAGGAAATTAGATCTCAATTGTCACGACCCGTCCTCGGGGCCCGTGCCGTGACTACCCCAAGCCCGCCTTCCATAGGCCAGGGGCTGGCGACTAGCACCAAAGGCGTAAAAATCCCGATAACTGGGAAGGCATTGCCTTTATAAAGAAAACAAGCACCACAGAGTACAAGCGGAAGAAAAACACTAAGTACAAAAAGAAGAGCTGAAAAGTAAAAAGGGGCCGGAAATACAAGCCCAACTGTAAAGTACAACTCAAAAGGGAAAAAAACGACTGAAAAGTAAAGCTGCTACGCTGAGATGTCCACTGGAAATCCCACCTGAAGGGTGGGTACAGATAGATCCTCTGCTCCTCGGGTCCTGTCGTCTACTCCGGGTACGTCCGCCCAGTGGTCCTCCTCCGGGTACCGACCTGCTCCGCATGCCTCAACTGCAATCTGCGCTGTCCGTCATCTGCAACCAACACAACGAAGTGCGGGCATAGCCCGTGCAGGGGTGAGTATAAGCTACTCAGTAGGGACCCCGAGACCCTCAAGGTCTCACTAAAACCAACAAGGATAAACACAAGAAGATCTCAACAGATAAACTCTACTTAGGTATATGCCCATACATATACCTAAGTTATCAAGTAACCCATCTCAATCATGAGGAAACACAAGGATTGTGAAAACGACGGATAACCACTACCCGGGTATATGCCCATACATATACCAAAGTTAGCAAGTGACCCATCTCAATCATGAGGAAACACAAGGATTGTGAAAACGACGGATAACCACTACCCGGGTATATGCCCATACATATACCAAAGTTAGCAAGTGACCCATCTCAATCATGAGGTAAACACAAGGTCAAAAGTCTCAGCTCAAACCAGGATTTTCATTATCGAAACCGTAACTGCTGAAGAGCTCCGTCTCTGGAGTGTGCAGTGGTCCTGTCACGACTCCGAGGTACTGCTCACTAACCTAAGACTGCTGAGGTACTCCTCCTGTCGAGTACTGCGGGTTTGCGGCCAACTACCTGGCGCTCCGTCCGCTGAGGGTCTGTCGCCAAATACCGGGCGCTCGCCCAAATAGCCTACTGAGGTACTCCTCCTGTCGAGTACCGCGGGTTTGCTGCCAACTAACAGGCGCTCCGTCCGCCGTGGGTCTGCTACCAACTACTGGGCGCTCCGTCCACTGGGCTAGTCGACTCACTCCAAGTCGAGTCGGTCAAGCAGTCGTCAGGTCTCAGCCAGCTACACGGTCTCCGTACATCGCACGCTCGTCTCCGGGAGGGTCCGCTCCACGAGCTACTGGTCGATACTCCAAGTATCACAAAGTCCCACGAAGAAGTGTCTCAAAGGTCCGTCTCGTCACAGGGGTCTCAACGCAACAGACGGCGCGTCGATCGGACGCCCGGTCTGTGAGTTATTAGCCTTTTCGTCCCAGGGGCCCGGTTGGTTTCGAGTGCGAACCAAACCCGGCCGTATCTCAACTGTACCCCGAACTCCCATAGGGTATACTCAAAGGGACCGTTACTCAACGTAACCACCAACGCCGCTGACGGTCCGTCAAGCGGACGTCCTGTCTGAAAGATAATAGCTTTCTCGTTCCAAGGGCCCGGTTGGATTTCGGGTACAATCCAACCCGGACATACTCCGACTGCATCCAAAACTCGGGCGGAGTGTGTCAAAAGTTCCGTCTCATCAAGAGGAAGTCAACGAAACAGACGGCGCGTCAATCGGACGCCCGGTCTGTGAGTTATTGGCATTTTCGTCTCCGGGGCCCGGTTGGTTTTTATGGAAAAACCATCCCGACCGTACTCCACCTGCGTCCAAACCTCGGGCGGAGTATGCCAAAAGATCCGTCTCACTAAAAGGAACACAACGCGACTGACGACACGTCAATCGGACGTCCGTAGCTCAAGATATGAGCGTTTCCGCTCCGAAGGCCCGGTTGGTTTCGTGAACGAACCAACCCGGCCAGACTCAAAGTAAACCGAAACCTTGAGTGCGATATACCGAAACGACCGTCTCGATCCAAGGATCGCGTTGCCGCAGACGGTTCGTCATTCGGAGGTCCGAGGCTCAAGTTATGAGCCAAAAACCAAATCTGGTTCGAAACGGGGGGTCCGGGTCCGGGCCGACCCGGCCCGACCCCCCCCCCCCCCCCCCCTGGGCGGCGCGGTGGCCGGCGGCGGCGGCCGGCGGCGGCGGACGGCGGCGGCGGGCGGCGCGGCGGCGGCGGCGGCGGGCTGCGGCGGCGGCGGCGGCGGGCTGCGGCGGCGGCGGCGGGCCGCGGTGGCGGCGGCGGCGGACCGCGGCGGCCGGCGCCGGCGCCGCACGGGGAGCCACACGCGGGGGGCTTGATTGCCCCCGCTTCCTTCTGGCGGCGCGGCTTAGCCGCGCCGATTTTAAAAAAAACCGCCCCCTCACATGAGGGGGCCTGCTTGAGCGGATCCGAGGGGGCCGGTTGCCCCCTCCTTCAAAGAACCCCCCCTCTCTTAAAGAGGGGGTTTTATTAAGCGGCCGGGGAATTAAATTCCCCGGTTTTAAGACATCCGGCCGGCCAGCTGGCCGGCCGGTTTTTTTACCAACGGGACCGGAAATTCCGGTCCCGCCCTCGACTTCCGACGCCGGCGGCCTGGCCGCCGGTGTCCTCTTCCGCCGCGGCCCGGAACCGGCCGCGGTCTTCTCGTCCCGCCGCGGCCCGGAACCGGCCGCGGCGTTCGTCATCCGGCGCGGTGCGACGGCACCGCGCCCCTTCGTCGTGCTTTGATATTCATTCAACGCGGCGCGACGGCGTCGCGTTTCTGTTGTTTCTACCATGGTGCGTGCGACGGCATCGCGAAGATATTTGCACGTTCATCCGCGTGGTGCGACGGCACCACGCCACTTGCTTCCTCCCGCAAGATAAATCAACATAAACGTTGGAGGGGGGTTCGGCCGTGTTCATGCGGTCCGGCCCCCCTCACGTTAAATAAAAACTCAACATGAACATTCAAAGCCTCATGTTAGACATGCCAGATCCACGTTCAAGAAATGGAATAATTAAAGAATGAAACAACAAACCCCTACCTCGGGTTTAGGATTCGAAGATCGTTCTACGTTCCGCGGAAGACGACGTCGCGGAGGTCGGGCGACGCGGTCGTCGTTCATCAAATTCGATGACGAAGAGGTGCGTCCGAAGAGGCACGTCGTTGGCGAAACCTTGTACGCCGACGAAGGTTGTCCGAGGAAGGTGCGGTGTTCTCTCTCGTTGACACCGAAGACGAAGAAGAGCGGAGCGGCGTTCTTCGTCGGAACTTGAGCGTTCTACGTCAAGTCTTGAGGAAAGTCAAATAAAAAGGAAACAACGAACTCAAGAACCCCTACCTCGATAGTCGCACGTTGACGGAGTCGTGGAATATCGGTGTCGATTCCTTTGACGTCGGAGGAAGAGTCGTTGTCGATGGCGTTCGTCGCGGAAAACCGTCGCGGAAGAGATGACGCAGAAGAAGTACGTCGCGTCGCGGATACGGCGTCGCGGACGGATCGTGTTCTTCGGCGGAGAAGTTCTTCGTTGAAGAACGGCGTTCTTCGCGTTCTTCGTTGAGGGAGCTGAAGGAACAGGGATCCTCTCAAATCTTTTCAAAAGATTTTGGGTTGGTCTTATTTTATTAACATGCCAACACATGAAAACCGGTTAAGAAACGATTGAATTAATTCGTTGAATTAATTCAACGAAAGAAACAGGCCATTTAATTCACGAAAGAAACAGCCCATTTAATTCATGAAAGAAACAGCCCAATTAAATGGTCTGTTAAGAATTTAGAAAACGCGTCGGTTGACTTTCATTAAGACGGGTTTTCACGGGTGCGTTTCTTAGCGGAAAGAAACGGCGGGGCTCGTGCGGGCCCCACCTCACAAATATCCTACCAAGGGGTAGGATATTTCTGGATAGCATCCTATCCAGTTCAACTCAGTTCAAGCCGCCTTTAAGTGGCTTCAAGTGGCTTCCAAGTGGCTTAAGCGAAATAAAATAAAGTTGTCGCAAAATTATTTTATTTCTTAACTTTAAGCCCGAAAATTAAAAACCACACCCGAGCAAACGCAACTCTGGAAGAGGCGTTTCTAAGCGAATACCGGCGCTGCGATTTCATCGGTGCCCTCAGAATTCGATTCCGGGCACCGGTTCAAAAGTTAGGAAATCCCGCTCGTTCGTTCACTGAACGTACCCGAGCCAAACATCGGAAATTAATTCCGGGCACTCCGGGCCTCGGAATCAGGTGCCGTCTGAAACCGCGCTCTTGTAAAATTCTAAAGAAAATTAAGAAAAAAATTCCCTTGAATTTTACGGGTCTTTACATTACTCCCACCTCAGGACTTTACGTCCCCGTAAAGATACATCAAAAACTAGGGAAACAAAAGAGGGTACTGAGCACGCATCTGAGCCTCCCGCTCCCATGTGCTCTCCTAGAGATTCCCGTGCCGCCATCTGTTGCGCACAAGAGGAATCGATCGCCCATGTAGGACCTGCTCCTGTCGATCCTCTATCTCCACCGGGACCTCCGTAAAAGTCTCCCCATCGTCAAGGATGTGCGTCGGGTCGTGCACGTATCTCCTCAGCTGAGACACGTGGAAGACGTCGTGCACCCGGTGCAACTGAGGTGGTAGAGTCAGGCGATAAGCCACCTCGCCAACCTTGCTGAGGACCTGGAAGGGTCTAACGAAGCGCGGAGATATCTTGCCGCCTCGGCCAAATCTCCGAATACCACGTCGAGGTGAGACCCGCAAGAAGACGTGGTCGCCATCCTCGAACTCCAGTGGCCTCCGCCTCCTGTCAGCGTATGACTTCTGCCGGCTCTGTGTTTTCCTCATCCGTTCCTGGATGACATGGACCTCTTCTGACGTGGCCCGGACCATCTCTGGTCCCACAAGAGCTGCGAGATTTCTTTCTTTGCCGATAAGAGAAACCTGGTCTCATCCCCTGGATGAACCACATTCTTTGCCTAAAACAGTCAATCCTAACATGGATGATACTAATCCATACCAAGGATGACGTCGTAAGGCCTCGACGCTACTACTAAGAGATCCAACCGTTACTCTCGCCTCCAAGGGTTGAGTCACACTGTCGGCATCAGTGTGTGGTAACTGGTCTCCTCCAGTAGATGTCTCACAAGTGAGGGTCAAGTCAACAGTCAACTGGAACCTCTTAGTAACATCACAAAAGAGGACAGGAAAGAAAACATCACAAAGGTATGCGTCTTTTATTATTGCAGCTCATGGTACAAAGACACAAAAACAACATCAACATGGAACTAGAAGTACAAAAGACGTATCCACTAGTTCCTCCCCTGTCCATCTGCTCCCAGAGCTCCAGCATTTGTCGCTGCCTCAACCTCGGTGGCTCCCTCCAAGCCTGCGGATCGAGGAGTCGGACAGTCACGTGCCAGGTGACCCTTTCCGCCACAGGAGTAACATTGTCCGTTTCTGGCACGCCTGGCTCTGACCCCACCTCGGGTGCCCCGCACCACCGGTCCTAAAACCCGAGATCGCCCAACTGCTGGTCTGGTCCTCCTGGACCTCTGCATCATCTGTCTACTGCCCATAGATGACTCGGCTTCTGATCGAAAAACACGCGGCAAAGGCAGAATATCCTGTACACGCTCGGGGTGTAGAGATACTGGCACAAACTCCACCCTGAAGAAGGTCTCGAAGTCTTCCCATGCGAAGTTCATCTCATCGCAAAACTGAAACAAGTGGCTCCACCACCTACCTGCTGCTGCCTGAAGGAGGCTGGTAGCAAAGATCACCATGAAGTCTGCCGGCGTCCCCACTAGCCTGAAGACTCTCACCACAGCCTCCAGCCAAACCTCAGCCGCCTGCGGGTCCGTCTCTCCCCGGAACCTGGGTGGCCTCTGGCGCTGGAACTCGTGCAGCGCGCTCAAGCGTCGTGCATCGCCTACTGCTGGGGCTGGTGGCATCGGTGGCCCAACGTATGGTAGTACCGCTGGTGCCTCCGCTGGTGCCTCAACTGCAAGAGGGCCCTGTACCGAAGCCTCGTCGCTCGACAGACTGTCAGCACGCTCATCCCTTCGGGCTCTAGCTGGTCGTCTGAGAAAAGACATCCTGAAAGAAACAACGTAACACGATCAAATGATTATACCTGGTGAGCTGACCTGGTTTGAGCTGTTTTAAGGGGAAAAACCTTTGAAAACACACACGCAATCAGTGTTTTCATGCACAAAGTCGGAAATCAGTTGTCAGGGTCCTGGTGTATGGATACGTCGGCTGCCCGCACCAACACTGGACTCCCTGAACTGAAAACCACACTCGGTACTCTCAACACTATTGCTTCACAGAAAGAAACATCAGAGTTATAAGTTCTGCGGTAGAACCGAACTCCTCTGATACCAATTTGTCACGACCCGTCCTCGGGGCCCGTGCCGTGACTACCCCAAGCCCGCCTTCCATAGGCCAGGGGCTGGCGACTAGCACCAAAGGCGTAAAAATCCCGATAACTGGGAAGGCATTGCCTTTATAAAGAAAACAAGCACCACAGAGTACAAGCGGAAGAAAAACACTAAGTACAAAAAGAAGAGCTGAAAAGTAAAAAGGGGCCGGAAATACAAGCCCAACTGTAAAGTACAACTCAAAAGGGAAAACAACGACTGAAAAGTAAAGCTGCTACGCTGAGATGTCCACTGGAAATCCCACCTGAAGGGTGGGTACAGATAGATCCTCTGCTCCTCGGGTCCTGTCGTCTACTCCGGGTACGTCCGCCCAGTGGTCCTCCTCCGGGTACCGACCTGCTCCGCAAGCCTCAACTGCGATCTGCGCTGTCCGTCATCTGCAACCAACACAACGAAGTGCGGGCATAGCCCGTGCAGGGGTGAGTATAAGCTACTCAGTAGGGACCCCGAGACCCTCAAGGTCTCACTAAAACCAACAAGGATAAACACAAGAAGATCTCAACAGATAAACTCTACTTAGGTATATGCCCATACATATACCTAAGTTATCAAGTAACCCATCTCAATCATGAGGAAACACAAGGATTGTGAAAACGATGGATAACCACTACCCGGGTATATGCCCATACATATACCAAAGTTAGCAAGTGACCCATCTCAATCATGAGGAAACACAAGGATTGTGAAAACGACGGATAACCACTACCCGGGTATATGCCCATACATATACCAAAGTTAGCAAGTGACCCATCTCAATCATGAGGTAAACACAAGGTCAAAAGTCTCAGCTCAAACCAGGATTTTCATTATCGAAACCGTAACTGCTGAAGAGCTCCGTCTCTGGAGTGTGCAGTGGTCCTGTCACGACTCCGAGGTACTGCTCACTAACCTAAGACTGCTGAGGTACTCCTCCTGTCGAGTACTGCGGGTTTGCGGCCAACTACCTGGCGCTCCGTCCGCTGAGGGTCTGTCGCCAAATACCGGGCGCTCGCCCAAATAGCCTACTGAGGTACTCCTCCTGTCGAGTACCGCGGGTTTGCTGCCAACTAACAGGCGCTCCGTCCGCCGTGGGTCTGCTACCAACTACTGGGCGCTCCGTCCACTGGGCTAGTCGACTCACTCCAAGTCGAGTCGGTCAAGAAGTCGTCAGGTCTCAGCCAGCTACACGGTCTCCGTACATCGCACGCTCGTCTCCGGGAGGGTCCGCTCCACGAGCTACTGGTCGATACTCCAAGTATCACAAAGTCCCACGAAGAAGTGTCTCAAAGGTCCGTCTCGTCACAGGGGTCTCAACGCAACAGACGGCGCGTCGATCGGACGCCCGGTCTGTGAGTTATTAGCCTTTTCGTCCCAGGGGCCCGGTTGGTTTCGAGTGCGAACCAAACCCGGCCGTATCTCAACTGTACCCCGAACTCCCATAGGGTATACTCAAAGGGACCGTTACTCAACGTAACCACCAACGCCGCTGACGGTCCGTCAAGCGGACGTCCTGTCTGAAAGATAATAGCTTTCCCGTTCCAAGGGCCCGGTTGGATTTCGGGTACAATCCAACCCGGCCATACTCCGACTGCATCCAAAACTCGGGCGGAGTATGTCAAAAGTTCCGTCTCATCAAGAGGAAGTCAACGAAACAGACGGCGCGTCAATCGGACGCCCGGTCTGTGAGTTATTGGCATTTTCGTCTCCGGGGCCCGGTTGGTTTTTATGGAAAAACCATCCCAACCGTACTCCACCTGCGTCCAAACCTCGGGCGGAGTATGCCAAAAGATCTGTCTCACTAAAAGGAACACAACGCGACTGACGACACGTCAATCGGACGTCCGTAGCTCAAGATATGAGCGTTTCCGCTCCGAAGGCCCGGTTGGTTTCGTGAACGAACCAACCCGGCCAGACTCAAAGTAAACCGAAACCTTGAGTGCGATATACCGAAACGACCGTCTGGATCCAAGGATCGCGTTGCCGCAGACGGTTCGTCATTCGGAGGTCCGAGGCTCAAGTTATGAGCCAAAAACCAAATCTGGTTCGAAACGGGGGGTCCGGGTCCGGGCCGACCCGGCCCGACCCCCCCCCCCCCCTGGGCGGCGCGGTGGCCGGCGGCGGCGGCCGGCGGCGGCGGACGGCGGCGGCGGGCGGCGCGGCGGCGGCGGCGGCGGGCTGCGGCGGCGGCGGCGGCGGGCTGCGGCGGCGGCGGCGGGCCGCGGTGGCGGCGGCGGCGGACCGCGGCGGCCGGCGCTGGCGCCGCACGGGGAGCCGCACGCGGGGGGCTTGATTGCCCCCGCTTCCTTCTGGCGGCGCGGCTTAGCCGCGCCGATTTTAAAAAAAAAAACCGCCCCCTCACATGAGGGGGCCTGCTTGAGCGGATCCGAGGGGGCCGGTTGCCCCCTCCTTCAAAGAACCCCCCCTCTCTTAAAGAGGGGGTTTTATTAAGCGGCCGGGGAATTAAATTCCCCGGTTTAAAGACATCCGGCCGGCCAGCTGGCCGGCCGGTTTTTTTACCAACGGGACCGGAAATTCCGGTCCCGCCCTCGACTTCCGACGCCGGCGGCCCGGCCGCCGGTGTCCTCTTCCGCCGCGGCCCGGAACCGGCCGCGGTCTTCTCGTCCCGCCGCGGCCCGGAACCGGCCGCGGCGTTCGTCATCCGGTGCGGTGCGACGGCACCGCGCCCCTTCGCCGTGCTTTGATATTCATTCAACGCGGCGCGACGGCGTCGCGTTTCTGTTGTTTCTACCATGGTGTGTGCGACGGCATCGCGAAGATATTTGCACGTTCATCCGCGTGGTGCGACGGCACCACGCCACTTGCTTCCTCCCGCAAGATAAATCAACATAAACGTTGGAGGGGGGTTCGGTCGTGTTCATGCGGTCCGGCCCCCCTCACGTTAAATAAAAACTCAACATGAACATTCAAAGCCTCATGTTAGACATGCCAGATCCACGTTCAAGAAATGGAATAATTAAAGAATGAAACAACAAACCCCTACCTCGGGTTTAGGATTCGAAGATCGTTCTACGTTCCGCGGAAGACGACGTCGCGGAGGTCGGGCGACGCGGTCGTCGTTCATCAAATTCGATGACGAAGAGGTGCGTCCGAAGAGGCACGTCGTTGGCGAAACCTTGTACGCCGACGAAGGTTGTCCGAGGAAGGTGCGGTGTTCTCTCTCGTTGACACCGAAGACGAAGAAGAGCGGAGCGGCGTTCTTCGTCGGAACTTGAGAGTTCTACGTCAAGTCTTGAGGAAAGTCAAATAAAAAGGAAACAACGAACTCAAGAACCCCTACCTCGATAGTCGCACGTTGACGGAGTCGTGGAATATCGGTGTCGATTCCTTTGACGTCGGAGGAAGAGTCGTTGTCGATGGCGTTCGTCGCGGAAAACTGTCGCGGAAGAGATGACGCAGAAGAAGTACGTCGCGTCGCGGATACGGCGTCGCGGACGGATCGTGTTCTTCGGCGGAGAAGTTCTTCGTTGAAGAACGGCGTTCTTCGCGTTCTTCGTTGAGGGAGCTGAAGGAACAGGGATCCTCTCAAATCTTTTCAAAAGATTTTGGGTTGGTCTTATTTTATTAACATGCCAACACATGAAAACCGGTTAAGAAACGATTGAATTAATTCGTTGAATTAATTCAACGAAAGAAACAGGCCATTTAATTCACGAAAGAAACAGCCCATTTAATTCATGAAAGAAACAGCCCAATTAAATGGTCTGTTAAGAATTTAGAAAACGCGTCGGTTGACTTTCATTAAGACGGGTTTTCACGAGTGCGTTTCTTAGCGGAAAGAAACGGCGGGGCTCGTGCGGGCCCCACCTCACAAATATCCTACCAAGGGGTAGGATATTTCTGGATAGCATCCTATCCAGTTCAACTCAGTTCAAGCCGCCTTTAAGTGGCTTCAAGTGGCTTCCAAGTGGCTTAAAGCGAAATAAAATAAAGTTGTCGCAAAATTATTTTATTTCTTAACTTTAAGCCCGAAAATTAAAAACCACACCCGAGCAAACGCAACTCTGGAAGAGGCGTTTCTAAGCGAATACCGGCGCTGCGATTTCATCGGTGCCCTCAGAATTCGATTCCGGGCACCGGTTCAAAAGTTAGGAAATCCCGCTCGTTCGTTCACTGAACGTACCCGAGCCAAACTTCGGAAATTAATTCCGGGCACTCCGGGCCTCGGAATCAGGTGCCGTCTGAAACCGCGCTCTTGTAAAATTCTAAAGAAAATTAAGAAAAAAATTCCCTTGAATTTTACGGGTCTTTACATCAATGAACTGGAGGAACTAAGGATGGAGGATTATGAAAATTCAAGGATCAATAAATCTAGAGTTCAAGTCTACCAATCTAGGAATATCATGGTCAAACATTTTGAACTAGGAAAACTTATGCTCTTGTATAGTTCAAAACTTCATTTACACCCGGGAAAGTTAAGGTCTAGATGGTCAGGTCCTTTCATAGTGCATCATGTATTCCCCCATGGGGCAGTAGAGATTCAAGATCCCACAAGTGGTTACATTTTCAAGGTCAATGGTCAATGGTTAAAACCATTCATTGAATCATTTAATAAACAGGAAATAGAGGTTGAGTTAACTGAGCCAACCTATGACCCCGGAAAAAATTGATAGATTTAGGGTCCATGTCGGGCTAACGACGTTAAACAAAGCGCTGCATGAGAGGAAACCCATGGTTTTCAAGTTCCGATCATTTTGTTGTTTTAATAAACTTTATATTTTAAATAGGATTAATTAATCTTTTTTATATTTAAAAAAAGACTATTGACCTATTCTTCTATTATGAGTATGGATGGGTATGAAAGGGGAGCATCGTATTCATCCGTGTCATGCGGTGTGATCCCTGAGTAATACCTTAC
>CAUJRU010004340.1:0-18471 GCA_963277665.1 Viscum album | reverse complement strand
GGAAAGGCATTGAGCTGGGGTTTGTCATATGTTGTCGTTTCCTGTATGTAAGGACAATCACCAAAATAAAATTCAATTCTTGCGTGAGGACGGACTTGGGACATGGGTTTTGTCATGTCCCCGGTGATGGACGATACGTCGGACGGATGCCACGACGTGTGGGTGGCCTTCCTGCGCTTAAGGGGTCACGTCGGTGGTCATTCCTACGTTTTCATAGGTTTTTCAGTGCCACACGTGTGGTCTTTCATGCGCTGCGCTGCCCTCTGGGACGTCTAAACCCCTCAGTATGTCTCCTCGTCACTGTTGATGTTTCCTGGTGGGATAGCTGGAAATGCATAAATGTCTCTTCAGGGGGGGGGGGGGAGTGGTCGGCGACCCCCCCCTGGGCGTGGGTCTTGTCCTGCGCGCCCAGATCCACCCAATGACATGCCCACGGACATGAAAAAATGGCCTCTAGACAATGCCATGAATGCTTGGTGATTCGTCCGGTGCTTGGGGCTTGTCTTGTCCGGGGTATTGCGCCATGAAAGCGATGACAATGAGCCGGGGTTCGTCACGTGTCAGGTCCTACGTACTGACAATCGCGTGGAGACAATGCCATCCGGGTGAGGCGATTTGAAGGGGCCTCGGGGCTTGTCTTGGTGGATGCGGTGTGCCTTAAAAGGAAAGACATGGAGGTGGTGGTTGGTGAAATGTTGTTGGGTCCTATATGTAACGACAATCACCACCTGATGAGAATTCATTTCATGCGTGAGGACCCGCTGTGGACATGGGGCATGTCTTCTCGGCGGTGATCGACGATACGCGGGACGGATGCCATGACGTGTCGGCGGCCTTCAAGTGCCTAAGGGGTCACGTCGGTGGTCGTTCCTATGGTTTCATAGCTCTTTTAGGGCAACACGTGTTGTCTTTCATGCGCTGCACTGACCTCTGGGATGTCTAAACCCCTCAGTATGTCTCCTCGTCACTGATGATGTTTCCTGGTGGGATAGCTGGAAATGCATAAATGTCTCTTTAGGGGGGGAGTGGTCGGCGACCCCCCCTGGGCGTGGGTCTTGTCCTGCGTGCCCAGAGCCACCCAATGACATGCCCACGGACATGGAAAAATGGCCTCTAGACAATCCCATGAATGCTTGATGATTCGTCCGGTGCTTGGGGCTTGTCTTGTCCGGGGTAGTGCGCCATCAAAGCTTTGAAAATGAGTCGGGGTTCGTCGCGTGTCAGGTCCTACGTACTGACAATCGCGTGGAGACAATTCCATCCGAGTGAGACGATTTGAAGGGGCATCGGGGCTTGCATTGGTGGATGCGGGGTGCCTTGAAAGGAAGGACGCCGAGCTGGGGTTTGCCATATCTTGTTGGGTCCGGTATGTAACGTCCATGACCACCTAAATAGAATTCGTTTCATGCGTGAGGACCCGCTCTGGACATGGGGTTGTCTTCTCGGCGGTGGTCGACGACACGCGGGACGGATGCCATGACGTGCCGGCGGCCTTCATGTGCCTAAGGGGTCACGTCGGTGGCCGTTCCTATGGTTTCATAGCTCTTTTAGGGCAACTCGCGTTGTCTTTCATGAGCTGGGGTGCCCTCTGGGTGGTCTAAACCACTCAGTATGTCTCCTCGTCAGTGCTGATGTTTCCTGGTGGGATAGCTGTAAATGCATAAATGTCTCTTTAGGGGGGTAGTGGTCGGCGACCCCCCCTGGGCGTGGGTCTTGTCCTGCGTGCCTCGAGCCACCCAGTGACATGCCCACGGACATGGAAAAATGGCCTCTAGACAATGCCATCAATGCGTGATGATTCGTCCGGTGCTTGGGGCTTGTCTTCTCCGGGGTAGTGCGCCTTAAAAGCTTTGACAATGAGCCGGGGTTCGTCGCGTGTGAGGTCCTACGTACCGACAATCGCGTGGAGACAATGCCATCCGAGTGAGACGATTTGAAGGGGCCTCGAGGCTTGTCTTGGTGGATGCGGGGTGCCTTGAAAGGAAGGACGCCGAGCTGGGGTTTGTCATATGTTGTTGGGTTCGGTATGTAACGACACCGACCACCTAAAGAGAATTCATTTCATGCGTGAGGACCCGCTCTGGACATGGGGTCTGTCTTCTCGGCGGTGGTCGACGATACGCGGGAAGGATGCCATGACGTGTCGGCGGCCTTCACGTGCCTAAGGGGTCACGTCGGTTGCCGTTCCTATGGTTTCATAGCTCTTTTAGGGCAACACGTGTTGTCTTTCATGCGCTGCGGTTCCCTCTGGGTGGTCTGAACCACTCAGTATGTCTCCTCGTCAGTGCTGATGTTTCCTGGTGGGAGAGCTGGAAATGCAGAAATGTCTCTTTAGGGGGGGAGTGGTCGGCGACCCCCCCTGGGCGTGGGTCTTGTCCTGCGTGCCCAGAGCCACCCAGTGACATGCCCACAGACATGGAAAAATGGCCTCTAGATGATTCCTCCTGTGCTTGGGGCTTGTCTTGCCCGCGGTAGTGCCCCATAAAAGCGATGACAATGAGACGGGGTTCGTCGCGTGTCAGGTCCGACGAACTGACAATCGCGTGGAGACAAAGCCATCCGAGTGAGACGATTTGAAGTGGCCTCGGGGCATGTCTTGGTGGATGCGACGTGCCTTGAAAGGAAGGACGTCGAGGTGGGGTTTTTCATATGTTGTTGGGTCCTGTATGTAATTACAATTACCACCTAAAGAGAATTCTTTTCATGAGTGAGGACCCGCTCTGGACATGGGGCGTGTCTTCTCGGCGGTGATCGACGATACACGGGATGGATGCCATGACTTGTCGGTGGCCTTCATGTGCATAAGGGGTCACGTCGGTGGCCCTTCCTATGGTTTCATAGCTCTTTTAGGGCAACACGTGTTGTCTTTCATGCGCTGTGGTGCCCTCAGGGTGGTCTAAACCCATCAGTATGTCTCCTCGTCAGTGTTGATGTTTCCTGGTGGGATAGCTGGAAATGCATAAATGTCTCTTTAGGGGGGGAGTGGTCGGCGACCCCCCTGGGCGTGGGTCTTGTCCTGCGTGCCTAGAGCCACCCAATGACATGCCCAGTGACATGGAAAATGGCATCGACGCAATGCCCTGAATTCCTGATGATTCTTCCCGTGCTAGGGTCTTGTCTTGCCCGAGGTGGTGCGCCATAAAACCGATGACAATGAGATGGGTGGGGTTTGTCGCCTGTGAGATCCTACGGACTGACAATCGCGTCCAGACAATGGAATCCTAGTGAGGCGATTTGAAGGGGCCTCGGGGCCCGTCTTGGTGCGTGCGGCGTGCCTTGAAAGGAAGGACGTTGAGGTGGGGTTTGTCATATGTTGTTGTGTCCGGTATGTAAAGACAATGACCACCTAAAGAGAATTCATTTCATGCGTGAGGACCCGCTCTGGACATGGGTCCTGTCTCCTCGGCGGTGTTGGACGATACGCGGGACGGATGCCATGACGTGTCGGCGGCCTTCATGTGCCTAAGGGGCCACGTCGGTGTCCCTTCCTATGGTTTCATAGCCCTTTTAGGGCAACACGTGTTGCCTTTCATGCGCTGCGGTTCCCTCTGGGTGGTCTAAACCACTCAGTATGTCTCCTCGTCAGTGTTGATGTTTCCTGGTGGAATAGCTGGAAATGCATAAATGTCTCTTTAGGGGGGGAGTGGTCGGCGACCCCCCCTGGGCGTGGGTCTTGTCCTGCGTGCCGAGAGCCACCCACAGACATGCCCAGTGACATGGAAAATGGCATCGACGCAATGCCATGAATTCCTGATGATTCGTCCCGTGCTTGGGGCTTGTCTTGCCCGAGGTAGTGCGCCCTAAAAACGATGGCAATGAGACGGGGTTTGTCGCATGTGCGATCCTGCGGACTGACAGTCGCGTCCAGACAATGGCATCCGAGTGAGACGATTTGAAGGGGCCTCAGGGCCCGTCTTGGTGCATGCGGCGTGCCTTGAAAGGAAGGACGTCGAGGTGGGGTTTTTCATATGTTGTCGTGTCCCGTATGTAATGACAATGACCACCTAAAGAGAATTCATTTCATGCGCGAGGACCCGCTCTGGACATGGGGCCTGTCTTCTCGGCGGCGTTGGATGCTACCCGCGACGAATGCTACTACGTGTCGGCGGCCTTGATGTGCCTAAGGGGTCACATCAGTGGCTGTTCCTATGGTTTCATATCTCTTTTAGGGCAACACGTGTTGTCTTTCATGCGCTGTGGTGCCCACAGGGTTGTCTAAACCCATCAGTATGTCTCCTCGTCAGTGCTGATGTTTCCTGGTGGGACAGCTGGAAATGCATAAATGTCTCTTTAGGGGGGGAGTGGTCGGCGACCCCCCCTGGGCGTGGGTCTTGTCCTGCGTGCCCAGAGCCACCCAGTGACATGCCCACGGACATGGAAAAACAGCCTCCGGACAAAGCAAAGACAGCTTGATGATTCGTCCGGTGCTTGGGGCTTGTCTTGTTCGAGGTAGTGCGCCATAAAAGTGATGACAATGAGCCGGGTTTCGTCGCGTGTCAGGTCCTCCGTACTGACAATCAGGTGGAGACAACGCCATCCGGGTGAGAGGATTTGAAGGGGCCTCAGGGCTTGCCTTGGTGGATGCGGTGTGCCTTGAATGGAAGGACAATGAGGTGGGGTTTGTCATATGTTGTTGGGTCCGGTATGTAATGACAATGACCGCCTAAAGAGAATTCCTTTCATGCGTGGGGACCCGCTCTGGACATGGGGCGTGTCTTCGCTGTGGTGATGGACGATACGTGGGACGGATGCCATGACGTGTCGGCGGCCTTCATGTGCCTAAGGGGTCACGTCGGTGGCCCTTCCTATGGTTTCATAGCTCTTTTAGGGCAACACGTGTTGCCTTTCATGCGCTGCCCTGCCCTCAGGGTGGTCTAAACCCATCAGTATGTCTCCTCGTCGGTGTTGATGTTTCCTGGTGGAATAGCTGGAAATGCATAAATGTCTCTTTAGGGGGGGAGTGGTCGGCGACCCCCCCGGGCGTGGGTCTTGTCTTGCGTGCCTAGAGCCACCCAATGTGATGCCCATTGACATGCAAAATGACATCGACGTAATGCCATGAATGCCTGATGATTCGTCCCGTGCTTGGGGCTTGTCTTGCCCGAGGTAGTGCGCCATAAAAACGATGACAATGGGATGGTGTTTGTCGCCTTCGAGATCCTGCGGACTGACAGTCGCGTTCAGACAATGGCATCCGAGTGAGACGATTTGAAGGGGTCTCGGGGCCCGTCTTGGTGCATGCGGCGTTTCTTGAAAGGAAGGACGTCGAGGTGGGGTTTGTCACATGTTGTTGTGTTCGGAATGTAAAGACAATGACCGCCTAAAGATAATTCATTTCATGCGCGGGGACCCGCTCTGGACATGGGTCCTGTCTTCTCGGCGGTGTTGGATGATACCCGGGACGGATGCCATGACGTGTCGGCGGCCTTCGTGTGCCTAAGGGGTCACTTTGGTGGCTGTTCGTATGGATTCGTAGCTCTTTAAGGGCAACACGTGCTGTCTTTCATGCGTTGTGGTGCCCATTGGGTTGTCTGAACCCATCAGTATGTGTCCTCGTCAGTGCTGATGTTTCCTGGTGGGACAGCTGGAAATGCATAAATGTCTCTTTAGGGGGGGAGTGGTCGGCGACCCCCCCTGGGCGTGGGTCTTGTCCTGCGTGCCCAGAGCCACCCAGTGACATGCCCACGAACATGGAAAAACGACCTCCAGACAAATCCATGAAAGCTTGATTATTCGTACGGTGCTTGGGGCTTGTCTTGTCTGAGGTAATGCGTCATAAAAGTGATGACAATGAGCCGGGGTGCGTCGCGTGTCAGGTCCGACGTACTGACAATCACGTGGAGACAACGCCATCCGAGTGAGACGATTTGAAGGGACCTCGGGTCTTGCCTTGGTGGATGCGGTGTGCCTTGCAAGGAAGGACGACGTGGTGGGGTTTGTCATATGTTGTTGGGTACGGTATGTATTGACAATGACCGCCTAAAGATAATTCCTTTGAGGCGTGAGGACCAGCTCTGGACATGGGGCGTGTCTTCTCTGCGGTGATGGACGAGACGCGGGGCGGATGCCATGACGTGTCGGCGGCCTTCATGTGCCTAAGGGGTCACGTCGGTGGCCCTTCCTATGGTTTCATAGCTCTTTTAGGGCAACCCGTGTTGTCTTTCATGCACTGCAGTGCCCTTAGGGTGGTCTAAACCCATCAGTATGTCTCCTCGTCACTGTTGATGTTTCCTGGTGGTATAGCTGGAAATGCATAAATGTCTCTTTAGGGGGGGAGTGGTCGGCGACCCCCCCTGGGCGTGGGTCTTGTCCTGCGTGCCTAGAGCCACCCAATGACATGCCGAGTGACATGGAAAATGGCATCGACGCAGTGCCATGAATTCCTGATGATTCGTCTCGTGCTTGGGGCTTGTCTTGCCCGAGGTAGTGCGCCCTAAAAACGATGACAATGAGATGGGGTTTGTCGCATGTGTGATCCTGCGGACTGACAGTCGTGTCCAGACAATGGCATCCGAGTGAGACGATTTGAAGGGGCCTCGAGGCCCGTCTTGGTGCGTGTGGCGTGCCTTGAAAGGAAGGACGTTGCGGTGGGGTTTGTCATCTGTTGTCGTGTCCCGTATGTAATGACAATGACCACCTAAAGAGAATTCATTTCATGCGTGAGGACCCTCTCTGGACATGGGGCCTGTCTTCTCGGCGGTGTTGGACGCTACCCGGGATGAATGCTACTACGTGTCGGCGGCCTTCATGTGCCTAAGGGGTCACATCGGTGGCTGTTCCTACGGTTTCATATATCTTTTAGGGCAACACGTGTTGACTTTCATGCGCTGTGGTGCTCACAGGGTTGTCTAAACCCTCCAGTATGTCTCCTCGTCAGTGCTGATGTTTCCTGGTGGGACAGCTGGAAAGGCATAAATGTCTCTTTAGGGGGGGAGTGGTCGGCGACCCCCCCTGGGCGTGGGTCTTGTCCTGCGTGCCCAGAGCCACCTAGTGACATGCCCACGGACATGGAAAAATGGCCTCCAGACAAATCCATGAAAGCTTGAGGATTCATACGGTGCTTGGGGATTGTCTTGTCTGAGGTAATGCGCCATAAAAGTGATGACAATGAGCCGGGGTGCGTCGCGTGTCAGGTCCGAGGTACTGACAATCACGTGGAGACAACGCCACCCGAGTGGGACGATTTGAAGGGGCATCGGGGCTTGCCTTGGAGGATGCGGTGTGCCTTGCAAGGAAGGACGACGTGGTGGGGTTTGTCATATGTTGTTGGGTACGGTATGTAATGACAATGACCGCCTAAAGATAATTCATTTCATGCGTGAGGACCCGCTCTGGACATGGGGCGTGTCTTCTCTGCGGTGATGGACGAGACGCGGGACGGATGTCATGACGTGTCGGCGGCCTTCATGTGCCTAAGGGGTCACGTCGGTGGCCCTTCCTATGGTTTCATAGCTCTTTTAGGGCAACCTGTGTTGTCTTTCATGCACTGCGGTGCCCTTAGGGTGGTCTAAACCCCTCAGTATGTCTCCTCGTCACTTTTGATGTTTCCTGGTGGAATAGCTGGAAATGCATAAATGTCTCTTTAGGGGGGGAGTGGTCGGCGACCCCCCCTGGGCGTGGGTCTTGTCCTGCGTGCCTAGAGCCACCCGATGACATGCCCAGTGACATGGAAAATGGCATCGACGCAATGCCATGAATTCTTGATGATTCGTCCCGTGCTTGGGGCTTGTCTTTCCCGAGGTAGTGCGCCCTAAAAACGATGACAATGAGATGGGTTTTGTCGCATGTGTGATCTTGCGGGCTGACAGTCGTTTCTAGACAAAGGCATCCGAGTGAGACGATTTGAAGGGGCCTCGAGGCCCGTCTTGGTGCATGCGGTGTGCCTTGAAAGGAAGGACGTTGAGGTGTGGTTATTCATGTGTTTTCGTGTCCCGTATGTAATGATAATGACCACCTAAAGAGAATTCATTTCATGCGTGAGGACCCTCTCTGGACATGGGGCCTGTCTTCTCGGCGGTGTTGGACGCTACCCGGGATGGATGCTAGTACGTGATGGCGGCCTTGATGTGCCTAAGGGGTCACATTGGTGGCTATTCCTATGGTTTCATATCTCTTTTAGGGCAACACGTGTTGTCTTTCATGCGCTGTGGTGCCCACAGGGTTGTCTGAACCCATCAGTATGTCTCCTCGTCAGTGCTGATGTTTCCTGGTGGGACAGCTGGAAATGCATAAATGTCTCTTTAGGGGGGGAGTGGTCGGCGACCCCCCCTGGGCGTGGGTCTTGTCCTGTGTGCCCAGAGCCACCCAGTGACATGCCCACGGACATGGAAAAACGGCCTCCAGACGAATCCATGAAAGCCTGATGATTCGTACGGTGCTTGGGGCTTGTCTTGTCTGAGGTAATGCGCCATAAAAGTGATGACAATGAGCTGGGGTGCGTCGCGTGTCAGACCCACGCCGAGTGACGTGGAAAATGGCATCGACGCAATGCCAAGAATTCCTGATGATTTGTCCCGTGCTTCGGGCTTGTCTTGCCCGAGGTAGTGCGCCATAAAAACGATGACAATGAGATGGGGTTTGTCGCGTGTGTGAGGTCCGACGTACTGACGATCACGTGGAGACAACGGCATCCGAGTGAGACGATTTGAAGGGGCCTCGGGGCTTGCCTTGGTGGATGCGGTGTGCCTTGCAAGGAAGGACGATGTGGTGGGGTTTGTCATATGTTGTTGGGTACGGTATGTATTGACAATGACCACCTAAAGATAATTCCTTTGAGGCGTGAGGACTCGCTCTGGACATGGGGCGCGTCTTCTCTGCGGTGATGGACGAGACGCGGGACGGATGCCATGACGTGTCGGCGGCCTTCATGTGCCTAAGGGGTCACGTCGGTGGCCCTTCCTATGGTTTCATAGCTCTTTTAGGGCAACCCGTGTTGTCTTTCATGCACTGCGGTGCCCTTAGGGTGGTCTAAACCCATCAGTATGTCTCCTCGTCACTGTTGATGTTTCCTGGTGGTATAGCTGGAAATGCATAAATGTCTCTTTAGGGGGGGAGTGGTCGGCGACCCCCCCTGGGCGTGGGTCTTGTCCTGCGTGCCTAGAGCCACCCACTGACATGCCGAGTGACATGGAAAATGGCATCGACGCAGTGCCATGAATTTCTGATGATTCGTCCCGTGCTTGGGGCTTGTCTTGCCCGAGGTAGTGCGCCCTAAAAACGATGACAATGAGATGGGGTTTGTCGCATGTGTGATCCTGCGGACTGACAGTCGTGTCCAGACAATGGCATCCGAGTGAGACGATTTGAAGGGGCCTCGAGGCCCGTCTTGGTGCGTGTGGCGTGCCTTGAAAGGAAGGACGTTGCGGTGGGGTTTGTCATCTGTTGTCGTGTCCCGTATGTAATGACAATGACCACCTAAAGAGAATTCATTTCATGCGTGAGGACCCTCTCTGGACATGGGGCCTGTCTTCTCGGCGGTGTTGGACGCTACCCGGGATGAATGCTACTACGTGTCGGCGGCCTTCATGTGCCTAAGGGGTCACATCGGTGGCTGTTCCTATGGTTTCATATATCTTTTAGGGCAACACGTGTTGTCTTTCATGCGCTGTGGTGCCCACAGGGTTGTCTAAACCCGTTAGTATGTCTCCTCGTCAGTGCTGATGTTTCCTGGTGGGACAGCTGAAAATGCATAAATGTCTCTTTAGGGGGGGAGTGGTCGGCGACCCCCCCTGGGCGTGGGTCTTGTCCTGCGTGCCCAGAGCCACCTAGTGACATGCCCACGGACATGGAAAAATGGCCTCCAGACAAATCCATGAAAGCTTGAGGATTCATACGGTGCTTGGGGCTTGTCTTGTCTGAGGTAATGCGCCATAAAAGTGATGACAATGAGCCGGGGTGCGTCGCGTGTCAGGTCCGACGTACTGACAATCACGTGGAGACAACGCCACCCGAGTGGGACGATTTGAAGGGGCATCGGGGCTTGCCTTGGAGGATGCGGTGTGCCTTGCAAGGAAGGACGACGTGGTGGGGTTTGTCATATGTTGTTGGGTACGGTATGTAATGACAATGACCGCCTCAAGATAATTCCTTTCATGCGTGAGGACCCGCTCTGGACATGGGGCGTGTCTTCTCTGCGGTGATGGACGAGACGCGGGACGGATGCCATGACGTGTCGGCGGCCTTCATGTGCCTAAGGGGTCACGTCGGTGGCCCTTCCTATGGTTTCATAGCTCTTTTAGGGCAACCCGTGTTGTCTTTCATGCACTGCGGTGCCCTTAGGGTGGTCTAAACCCATCAGTATGTCTCCTCGTCAATGTTGATGTTTCCTGGTGGAATAGCTGGAAATGCATAAATGTCTCTTTAGGGGGGGGAGTGGTCGGCGACCCCCCCTGGGCGTGGGTCTTGTCCTGCGTGCCTAGAGCCACCTGATGACATGCCCAGTGACATGGAAAATGGCATGGACGCAATGCCATGAATTCTCGATGATTCGTCCCGTGCTTGGGGCTTGTCTTTCCCGAGGTAGTGCGCCCTAAAAACGATGACAACGAGATGGGGTTTGTCGCATGTGTGATCTTGCGGGCTGATAGTCGTTTCCAGACAATGGCATCCGAGTGAGACGATTTGAAGGGGCCTCGAGGCCCGTCTTGGTGCATGCGGCGTGCCTTGAAGGGAAGGACGTTGAGGTGGGGTCATACCTCAAACATTGCAGATTTGGTTGGTGATGCAACCTTGTTGATCCTTCCATTAGTCATATGCTTGTCTCAAAGATCAGGTTGTGCATGTACAATGGACAAACTAATCGAACGGAATTGAATGTTCGGGACGACGGTTTGGGCTTGTGTTGGGGTCTGAGTGGTGAGCTCAGTCATACCTCAAACAATGCAGATGTTGTTGGTGATTCTACATGTCTGATCCTTCCACTAGTCATATGCTTGTCTCAAAGATTAGGTCCTGCATGATCAGTTGTGTGGGTTGATGGTTGCGCTTATGCGATTGTGTGGGAGTGGTGGATGGTTGTCAAGATACCGCGGTCTCCCTTTTTTGGGAAGGGAACGTTGGTCTCGTTGGCTCTAGGGGGTTGGGTATATCAATCCTTCCCTTGTGTCATGCATAGCGGGCTTTCCCTGCCTTCATGTGCTGCATTGTGATGCCTCTCGGGTTGCATCCCTCGAGGCGTCACGATCAGCTGTGTGGGTTGATTGTTGTGCTTACGCGATTGTGTGGGAGTGGTGGATGGTTGTCAAGATACTGCGGTCTCCCTTTTTTGGGAAGGGAACGTTGGTCTCGTTGGCACCCTCATCCGTAAGTGGGGGTTTAATTTCTCCTCGCTTTCATTTGGTCCTTGTGCATGTTTCCATGTGAATGATGGAACACGGTTTGGCTTGGTTGGATATCCGTTGAGAACACTAGTCATATGCTTGTCTCAAAGATCAGTCTGTGCATGTACAGGGACAAACTAATCGAAGATGGTGATACTGTGAAGGGTCTCAGTAAATCAGGGACAAGTCTGACGTTCTCCTCGGTTTTACATCAAGCGAAGAATGTGTATCTATTGTTTCTGCAAGATACACGAGCGTCATGCAGAGATGATGACTCATTAAGGGGAATCCTGTCGATTTGGGAAGATGATTTGGGCTTGTGTTGGGGTGTGAGTGGTCTGCTCAGTCATACCTCAAACATTGCAGATGTGGTTGGTGATGCTACCTGGCTGATCCTACCATTAGTCATATGCTTGTCTCAAAGATCAGGTTGTGCATTTACAAAGGATAAACTAATCGAACGGAATTGAATGTTCGGGATGATGGTTTGGGCTTGTGTTGGGGTCTGAGTGGTCTGCTCAGTTATACCACAAACAATGCAGATGTTGTTGGTAATGCTACATGGTTGATCCTTCCACTAGTCATATGCTTGTCTCAAAGATCAGTTAGTGCATGTACAGGGACAAACTAATCGAAAGATGGTGATACTGTGAAGGGTCTCATTAAATCAGTGACACGGCTGACTTTCTCCTCGGTTATACATCAAGCGAAGAATCCCCAGGTGGGTGAGCTCCACCTAGAAGATCCTCACTTGTCCCATCGGAGTTCTCCCTGTTGGTAGTGGAATTTTGTTAGTGCTGATATACGGGCCCTGTTTATATGCTTGGGTTGAATTCTCTCGCACAATTGCGGTTTTGAGCATCATGCAGAGGTGAAGACTCATTAATTGGGTTCCTGTCGATTTGGGAAGACGGTTTGGGATTGTGTTGGGGTCTGAGTGGTCTGCTCAGTCATACCTCAAACATTGCAGATGTTGTTGGTGGTGCAACCTGTCTGATCCTTCCATTAGTCATATGCTTGTCTCAAAAATCAGGTTGTGCATGTACAAAGGACAAACTAATCGAACGGAATTGAATGTTCGAGACGACGGTTTGGGCTTGTGTTGGGGTCTGAGTGGTGAGCTCAGTCATACCTCAAACAATGCAGATGTTGTTGGTGATGCTACATGGCTGATCCTTCCACTAGTCATATGCTTGTCTCAAAGGTCAGGTCCTGCATGATCAGTTGTGTGGGTTGATGGTTGCGCTTATGCGATTGTGTGGGAGTGGTGGATGGTGGTCAAGATACCGCGGTCTCCCTTTTTTGGGAAGGGAACGTTGGTCTCGTTGGCTCTAGGGGGTTGGGTATATCAATCCTTCCCTTGTGTCATGCATAGCGGGCTTTCCCTGCCTTCATGTGCTGCATTGTGATGCCTCTCGGGTTGCTTCCCTCGAGGCGTCACGGTCAGTTGTGTGGGTTGATGGTTGTGCTTACGCGATTGTGTGGGAGTGGTGGATGGTTGTCAAGATACTGCGGTCTCCCTTTTTTGGGAAGGGAACGTTGGTCTCGTTGGCTCTAGGGGGTTGGGTATATAAATCCTTCCCTTGTGTCATGCATAGCGGGCTTTCCCTGCCTTCATGTGCTGCATTGTGATGCCTCTCGGGTTGCTTCCCTCGAGGCGTCACGGTCAGTTGTGTGGGTTGATGGTTGTGCTTACGCGATTGTGTGGGAGTGGTGGATGGCTGTCAAGATACTGCGGTCTCCCTTTTTTGGGAAGGGAACGTTGGTCTCGTTGGCTCTAGGGGGTTGGGTATATCAATCCTTCCCTTGTGTCATGCATAGCGGGCTTTCCCTGCCTTCATGTGCTGCATTGTGATGTCTCTCGGGTTGCTTCCCTCGAGGCGTCACAGTCAGTTGTGTGGGTTGATGGTTGTGCTTACGCGATTGTGTGGGAGTGGTGGATGGTTGTCAAGATACTGCGGTCTCCCTTTTTTGGGAAGGGAACGTTGGTCTCCTTGGCTCTAGGGGGTTGGGTATATAAATCCTTCCCTTGTGTCATGCATAGCGGGCTTTCCCTGCCTTCATGTGCTGCATTGTGATGCCTCTGGGGTTGCTTCCCTTGAGGCGTCACGGTCAGTTGTGTGGGTTGATGGTTGTGCTTACGCGATTGTGTGGGAGTGGTGGATGGTTGTCAAGATACTGCGGTCTCCCTTTTTTGGGAAGGGAACGTTGGTCTCCTTGGCTCTAGGGGGTTGGGTATATAAATCCTTCCCTTGTGTCATGCATAGCGGGCTTTCCCTGCCTTCATGTGCTGCATTGTGATGTCTCTCGGGTTGCTTCCCTCGAGGTGTCACAGTCAGTTGTGTGGGTTGATGGTTGTGCTTACGCGATTGTGTGGGAGTGGTGGATGGTTGTCAAGATACTGCGGTCTCCCTTTTTTGGGAAGGGAACGTTGGTCTCCTTGGCTCTAGGGGGTTGGGTATATAAATCCTTCCCTTGTGTCATGCATAGCGGGCTTTCCCTGCCTTCATGTGCTGCATTGTGATGCCTCTCGGGTTGCTTCCCTTGAGGCGTCACGGTCAGTTGTGTGGGTTGATGGTTGTGCTTACGCGATTGTGTGGGAGTGGTGGATGGTTGTCAAGATACTGCGGTCTCCCTTTTTTGGGAAGGGAACGTTGGTCTCGTTGGCACCCTCATCCGTAAGTGGGGGATTAATTTCTCCTCGCTTTCATTTGGTCCTTGTGCATGTTTCCATGTGAATGATGGAACACGGTTTGGCTTGGTTGGATATCCGTTGAGAACACTAGTCAAATGCTTGTCTCAAAGATCAGTCTGTGCATGTACAGGGACAAACTAACCGAAAGATGGTGATATTGTGAAGGGTCTCATTAAATCAGTGACAAGTTTGACGTTCTCCTCGGTTATACATCAAGCGAAGAATGTGTATCTATTGTTTCGACAAGATACACGAGCGTCGTCACGCAGAGGTGATGACTCATTAAGGGGAATCCTGTCGATTTGGGAAGATGGTTTGGGCTTGTGTTGGGGTCTGAGTGGTTTGCTCAGTCATACCTCAAACATTGCAGATGTGGTTGGTGATGCTACCTGGATGATCCTTCCATTAGTCATATGCTTGTCCCAAAGATCAGGTGGTGCATGTACAAAGGAAAAACTAATCGAATGAAATTGAATGTTCGGGACGACGGTTTGGGCTTGTGTTGGGGTCTGAGTGGTTAGCTCAGTCATACCTCAAACAATGCAGATGTTGTTGGTGATGCTACATGGCTGATCCTTCAACTAGTCATATGCTTGACTCAAAGATCAGGTCCCGCATGTACAAAGACAAACTAATCGAAAGATGGTGATACTGTGATGGGTCTCATTAAATTAGTGCCAGGGCTGACTTTCTCCTCAGTTATACATCAAGAGAAGAATCCCCAGGTGGGTGAGCTCCACCTAGAAGACCCTCACTTGTCCCTTCGGAGTTCTCCCTGTTGGTAGTGGAATTTTGTCAGTTATGATATACGGGCCCTGTTTATATGCTTGGGTTGAATTCTCTCGCACAATTGCGGTATTGAGCATCATGCAGAGGTGATGACTCATTAATTGGGTTCCTGTCGATTTGGAAAGACGGTTTGGGCTTGTGTTGGGGTCTGAGTGGTCTGCTCAGTCATACCTCAAACATTGCAGATGTGGTTGGTGATGCAACCTGGCTGATCCTTCCATTAGTCATATGCTTGTCCCAAAGATCAGGTTGTGCATGTACAAAGGACAAACTAATGGAACGGAATTGAATGTTCGGGATGATGGTTTGGGCTTGTGTTGGGGTCTGAGTGGTGAGCTCAGTCATACCTCAAACAATGCAGATGTTGTTGGTGATGCTACATGGCTGATCCTTCTACTAGTCATATGCTTGTCTCAAAGATCCGGTTGTGCATGATCAGTTGTGTGGGTTGATGGTTGCCCTTATGCGATTGTGTGGAAGTGGTGGATGGTTGTCAAGATACTGCGGTCTCCCTTTTTTGGGAATGGAACGTTGGTCTCGTTGGCGCTAGGGGGTTGGGTATATCAATCCTTCCCTTGTGTCATGCATAGCGGGCTTTCCCTGCCTTCATGTGCTGCATTGTGATGCCTCTCGGGTTGCTTCCCTCGAGGCGTGACGATCAGTTGTGTGGGTTGATGGTTGTGCTTACGCGATTGTGTGGGAGTGGTGGATGGTTGTCAAGATACTGCGGTCTCCCTTTTTTGGGAAGGGAACGTTGGTCTCGTTGGCACCCTCATCCGTAAGTGGGGGTTTAATTTCTCCTCGCTTTCATTTGGTCCTTGTACATGTTTCCATGTGAATGATGGAACACGGTTTGGCTTGGTTGGATATCCGATGAGAACACTAGTCATATGCTTGTCTCAAAGATCAGTCTGTGCATGTACAGGGACAAACTAACCGAAAGATGGTGATACTGTGAAGGGTCTCATTAAATCAGTGACAAGTTTGACGTTCTCCTCGGTTATACATCAAGCGAAGAATGTGTATCTATTGTTTTTGCAAGATACACGAGCGTCATACAGAGGTGATGACTAATTAAGGGGAAACATGTCGATTTGGGAAGATGGTTTGGGCTTGTGTTGGGGTCTGAGTGGTTTGCTCAGTCATACCTCAAACATTGCAGATGTGGTTGGTGATGCTACCTGGCTGATCCTTCCATTAGTCATATGCTTGTATCAAAGATCAGGTCGTGCATGTACAAAGGACAAACTAATCGAATGGAATTGAATGCTCGGGACGACGGTTTAGGCTTGTGTTGGGGTCTGAGTGGTCTGCTCAGTCATACCTCAAACATTGCAGATGTGGTTAGTGACGCTACATGGGTGATCCTTCCACTAGTCATATGCGTGTCTCAAAGATCAGGTCCTGCATGTACAAGGACAAACTAATCGAAAGATGGTGATACTGTGAAGGGTCTCATTAAATCAGTGACACGGCTGACTTTCTCCTCGGTTATACATCAAGCGAAGAATCCCCAGGTGGGTGAGCTCCACCTAGAAGAACCTCACTTGTCCCTTTGGAGTTCTCCCTGTTGGTAGTGGAATTTTGTTGGTGCTGATGTAAGGGCCCCGTCTATATGCTTGGGTTGAATTCTCTCGCACAATTTTGGTTTCGGGTTCCAAGGGCTTGCTAAAAAGACGATGCGATACTAGACAGATATAACTTGGATGGGATGATGATAGATGAGCATGGTTGGTGTCCTGGTTCTTGGTTAAAAGTTTCGCAACGGTGGTTGAGTTCTTTTGAATGGTGGGATGTGGGGGGTGCGGCGGGACATAGGGCCTCCGTTCCTGTCATGACTCCTTTTCCTCAACGTCCCTGGAGCGTTGTGGGTTCGTCTGCTTAAAATCTGCCTCATGGCGGTTGAGTTCCTTCGGAAGGTGGGATGTGGGAGGCATGGCGGTGGGACGCTGTAATTCCTTTTCCTCACCGGTGGGATGTGGGGGGCATTGGAAAGAATGGGTTTTTGCCCAGTCTCATGCCGTGCCCGCCTTTTTCCTCACCTTTCATGGAGCGTTGCGGTTCGGGCTTGCTTAAAAGGCCACCTGTTGGTGGCGGAGTTCCTTGGATGGTGGGATGTGGGAGGCATGGTGGGTTGGTGTTCCTTTGTCGTCCCTCGACGCTCCTGCCCTTCCCTCGCCTTCTCTAGAGCAGTGCGGCTCTGCTTGCTTAAAAGCTGCCTCAGGGCGGTTGAGTTGCTGCGGATGGTGGGATGTGGGGGGCGCGGCGGGATTGGGTTTTTGCCCCGTCCCCTGACGTGCCTGCCTTTTCCTCCCCGTCTGTGGAGCATTGCGGGCTGGGTGCTTAAATACCGCCTCACGGTTTGTGGGATCCTGTGGATGGTGGGATGTGGGCGGCGCGGCGGGACATAGGACCCCCGTACCTACCATGACTCCTTTTCCTCGACGTCTCTTGAGCGTTGCTGGTTCGTCTGCTTAAAAGCTGCCTCATGGCGGTTGAGTTCCTACGGAATGTGAGATGTGGGAGGCACGGCGGGATGGGGGTTTCCCTCCTCATCCCCTGACGTTCCTACCTTTTTCCTCACTGGTGGGATGTGGGGGGTATGGGTGGGATTGGGTTGTTTCCCCGTCCTGTCGTACCCACCTTTTTCCTCACCTTTCATGGAGCGTTGCGGGTCGGGCTTTGCTTAAAATCCACTGATTGTGGTTGAGTTCTTGCAGATGTTGGGATGTGGGAGGCATGGTGGGATTGGGTTCCTTTGTCGTGCCTTGCTGTACCGCCTTTTCCTCACCTTCTCTGGAGCGTTGTGGAATTTTGGTAGTGGTTCAAGCGCGAAACTGTCGGTATCACCAGGATGCGAGAGCGTGCTCCTAAATTTCTCATTCAGTGATATTCCATGCGAACCATAGCAAGCTGCCTTGGGCAATGATTGGTGGGAGTGCTTTGCTCAACGCATTGTCGGGGCCACGTGCGAGTTATTTGGGTCCTAAGAAACTCACACCAACAGGGTAACGATTTCCATGGTTCATTATTGGACAAGTTGGGGTGCCTTCCTCCTCAGTCATGCCTTGGGTGATGATGTTCATAAGGGTGGCTTGAGAATGTGTATCTACTGTTTCTGCAAGATACACGAGCGTCATGCAGAGGTGATGACTAATTAAGGGGAAACATGTCGATTTGGGAAGAGATGGTTCGGGCTTGTGTTGGGGTCTGAGTGGTCTGCTCAGTCATACCTCAAACATTGCAGATGTGGTTGGTGATGGTACCCGGTTGATCTTTCCATTAGTCATATTATTGTCTCAAAGATCAGGCTGTGCATGTACGAAGGACAAACTAATCGAATGGAATTGAATGCTCGGGACGACGGTTTGGGCTTGTGTTGGGGTCTGAGTGGTCTGCTCAGTCATACCTCAAACATTGCAGATGTGGTTGGTGATGCTACATGGTTGATCCTTCCACTAGTCATATGCCTGTCTCAAAGATCAGGTCCCGCATGTAAAGGACAAACTAATCGAAAGATGGTGATACTGTGACGGGTCTCATTAAATCAGTGCCAGGGCTGACTTTCTCCTCGGTTATACCTCAAGCGAAGAATCCCCAGGTGGGTGAGCTCCACCTTGAAGACCCTCACTTGTCCCTTTGGAGTTCTCCCTGTTGGTAGTGGAATTT
>CAUJRU010004339.1:0-18493 GCA_963277665.1 Viscum album | reverse complement strand
TAGATGCCATATTTTATAAATAGGTGCTCAACCTATGATCAGGTGAAGGTTGAGTACCAGTGGACCACTGTCTTGTTACAACTATTTTCAATATTGAAATAAAAATGAGAAGATGTTGTGATGGATTTTTTTGTTGGAATACCAAGATCACCATGAAGTAGTGATGCGGTTTGGATAGTCCTAGATTGATTGATGAAATTATCCCACTTATTTTCAATATGGGATAATTTATCAGTTGATGAACTGGGAAGATTATATGTTCATGATATTACCTATCTACATGGGTTCCCTCATATCGTCATTTCTTATAGGGATTCTCATTTCACATCGAGGTTATGGAAGGGGTTACAAAGAGATATAGTTATAAAGATACTTCTAAGAAAATATTTTCACCCTTAGACTGATGAAAATTTGGAATGGACTATACATGTCTTAGAGGAATTTATACAAGAATGCATCCTCAAATTCAATGATTCTTGGGAAAATAATATTACTCTCATTTATTTCTATGATAAAAATATATTTCAAGAGATGATCAAGATGGATCCTTATAAGGTCTTGTATGGTTGGCCATTCCATGCATCCTTATTCTAGTTACAGTTAGGAGATGGAGTGCTACTAGGTCCTCATATCATTTTGAAGGCTTTGGAGCATACTCAGATTCTATGGAAGTGTATGTCTAATGATAAGTCTAGAAAAAAAATCATATGTTGATCATTGTTGATGACCTCTGGAGTTCGAGGATGGGGATCTTGTTCTCTTACAGGTATCACCCAGACTTGAGAATAGATAGATACAAAGGTAAAGAATGGTATTGCCTCATTATGTTGTGTTGTTTGAGATCATAGGGATAGTTGGGATGGTAGCCTATCCATTTATATTACCACATAGGTAATTTTCCATGTATGATATCTTCCAAATTTCATAGGTACACCATTATCATGCCGACCCCTCTCAAACTTTTCATCTAAATTATGTTGAGTTAGAAACCAATGCTTCCTTTGAAGAGTATCCTATATACACTGTTGATTAGAGCATTAAGGATTTTTAGGGACAGTCTTTCCCTTTAGTACAAGTGATTTAGAATCAGAATATGATAAAGTATGTGACTTGGGAATGAAAGGCCGATGTACATGCCCAATAGATGGAGTTATTTTCAAACAACATTCCACCACCCCTAGAAGGGAAGCTCAGGGATGAGTTCCTTTAAGTGGAGAAGACTATATGAATTTGTTTTTTTCCTTTATGTAAAAATCATTTATATCTTCAAGTTAAACCCTTATTAATATATTTTTTTGACTTAAATCTAAATCCAAACCTTAGAGAAGGTTAATTTTGTTTGAAAAAATGAGTATTAGGTGGTTTTGAGTTGTCTTCAAGGAAAATACATGGCCTGTATATTTAGTACATGATGTGTACTGAAGAAAATATTTTTATTCCACAGTCCATCCCACTTTCATGGTGTGTAATGATTTTTCCCTAGAGGAAAAACACGAACCTTACACTGTGTGATAGGGGTACATGTTGTGTAAATTACCAGCATGTTTTTTTAAAATAAGGGGAAAGGCCTCTAATTTTTTAACCAAAGCCCCCTACCTCAATTATTTTTCCCTAACATATAGGAGATCCATCAATGTAGATCCCCCATTGAAACTATCCATAGGATTTGGTGCTATTTCACAATTTGAACTCTTATTCTTTCATCATTGGTCTCATTGGATGTGCACCGATAATATGTTCATTTATCTTGCAACTTTATCAATTTCTCTTCACCTCAATAATGTTATTTTGGTGATGGACCTTATGTCATATCTTCTAGGAATTCATCTATTTATCTATTTTTTATGATATGGATCAAAAACAATTTCATTACTAGATGAGTTCCCCTCTACAAGAATAATGTAGGTGGTTTAGTATTTATCCCTCATGGTTGATATGATTTATATTATGTCTTACATTTCTCATGGTGGTTTCACCGTTCATCTCCCCTAAATTGAATCTATCATAAATTGGTGTCCCTATTCAGGTACCTAATGACTTCATTAGACCCCAATACTTATTGAAGTCATTAAACTCAAAGTGATATACCCATTTGGGTGTACCCTTTAAAGTATTAAATTGACCTTCATGGTTATATAACTAAAATACCTGTTGGTGTGTTTGATTGGATTTATAATTGTGATATCTAAAATGAAGAGGAAAATTATTGTGGTATAACATGGATAACACACTTATCAATCTATAATGAGTTGAAGAAAAGTGAGTGGAATTACCATGTAACTTTATTAAACTGAACAATTGTTACACCCCTAGTATTGTTGAATGTTAATGATTTATAAATTAACTGTTTGATCCTATTAAATCTTTGACAATTTATAATATATTCATGCATTGAGACCCTTTTATTATAATTTAGACACTAAATACCTTATGAATATGGTACTAGGCTTAGATACCCTTAGGATTATGATAATGGTCATAGAGAACCTAGTACTGTGATACTAGGAATGGACTCTCCAATTCATGTGATTACTTGGAATGATGACACTTATTCTAATATACAACAATGGAAACCCTATTACTATGATACTAGGTATGGATACCCAATGATATTATACCGAGCATGGATACCCTTATGATTATGATAATGGGAATGGAGATCCTGTTATTATGGTACCGAGCATGGAACCCCACATTCATGTGATATTGGGCATGGAAACCCTTGATACTCATGACACTCATGTAATAGATTATGGAAATCTATGTTAAGACTTAGTTATAGACTATTAACTGTAGCTATATATATGGTTGTGAATTTTATTATGTATAAATTCCATATATTTTTATACATCTAGTTACTTTTTCAGAGATTATCCAGCTTAGGCAAAAACTGTTACTGTTAGCTTGGTGCCCTTCAGGAACCCTAACCGAACCTTTACAAATTTATTACTACTTAACATATTACCCAACACATTTCCATATTATGTGAATTGACTTGATATTTATAGACACCATTGTTGGTGGCCTACTGAGTTTATCTCAAACCCTATCTAACCCACCGATGGTACTTGGGTAGATTATATAGATACATGTAGGGATAAGGGAAAGATCCAAATTGTTCTTTATTGAAATGTTTATATAATGGGAGTGCCAAAGCATAAGACTGAGCTGTGGCTTGTGATGCTATAAGAGATATTCATTTTGAGTCTCTTTTTCTTTTTTCTACATATATTGTATAACATGATTACATGTTCCTTTTTGATGGACATATGACATATCATCATTTTGTATATGATACTGGACATTTCTATTATTGGTTATTTTTTCCATTTTATGCTTTATCTTCTAATTCAAGTTGTCTATTTATTATTATGATTACATTATTTCTCTATGTATTTAACCACTATGGTAATCTAACAAAGAGGGTATAGTCTCCCCATTGTATCACCCAATACTCTAACTAATAGTTGGAAGCCTATAGAGTATGGGGAGACATGCTTGATTCTATATGGCCCATTGGCCAGGTGCACCGTTTAGTGGATTCCAGGTCAAGACATAACACTATATGAGGCGACACATTACAGACCATCTATCATCGATTCTAAGTAGGTTTTATCATTATACTATCATTTAATCGTAGAAATATTGATTTATTGAGTGTTAAATTAATTTTTAAATTATATAATAATAGATTTAAAAATGTTTATTTCTTTGAAGAAAAATGAATTTAATTTTTTTCTCACGGATAACAATGGGATTTTATTATTTTTCAAGAATGGTTGAATTTGGTTCAAAATTTTTTGCTTCTCAAATTTCCTGAAAGGGAAGTTAAAATTTTAATTGATATTTATAACAGTGTTTTGGGATATAAAAGTAATTTACCAAAGGGTTTTCTTCACATTTTAAGTGGAAAAAGAAATCCCTATCACTGTTTAATTTTTTGATATTTTTTGACATAAAATATGAGATTTTAAATCATTTGGGCCACATTTGAGAAATGAGATAAGACAAGAATCCATGTTTTTAGATTCTAAGGCCTTTTACTAAATTAAGAGAAATACATATATGGATTTCAATTAGTTTTTTTATAAAATATTTTCTTATCATATTGTTTATGATCATTGATTTTTGGACTTTTTTTAAGTTGTTATTGGTTTGATCCCTAACTTTAATAATGCATGCGTAATGGATTTTTCTATAAAATGGTTTCCCCATGAAAAGTGATAAAGGGAGGATGATTTTAAAGAAAATACGTTTGGTTTATGCAAACATGGTTTTCAAAGAGAGGTTTGATAATGACAAAAGGGTTATGAAATTGTCTCTTGAATTATGATAATCCCTCTTTTTTTTATAAATGAAACACATGGGAGCTTTGTGTACTTAGGATGGGGATTAATATCAAGAATTTTAATTGATTTATAGAAGAAATAGATTATTGAGGTATTCATATTCTACTTTAATAACCATGTTATAGATTGGTTATATGACATCATAAGGGGGATGATGCATTAGGGTATTTCTCTACTCATTTGGCCGATATACCAGGGATATGTTTAGTTCACAATAATAATGATTGATTATTGTATAAGAAATATATAATTTCCAATGCTATGTTATACTAGAGGTACATTCCATTGTACTTTGTTGTGATATAAAATTTTGATGCATGGTTTGAAAAATAAAAAAATGATTTATTTAAAATTTTATGAAAGATAATTTTATATTTTTTTCATAACTGATAAAAGGGGTAATTTTTATGTTTTATAAAAAATTGTAAAAAAATACATGTAAAGGAAACATTTTTATGAAATTATTACAATTGGATAATTTATGTTTTCTTTATACCATTCCTATAAAATGATTTATTTTTATTCTTTGAGGTAAACCATGTATAATGGCCGTCATGTTATTTTTTTCATTAAATGAGAACAGTTAGTTTAATTTAATGAAAAATGATTATAAAATGTTTTCAATTATTTTCCTAGATAAAATTGAAACCTTTTTTTGAAGTATTTAATTTTAAATTTTCTTGAAAATAGATCATTGATTTATGTTTCTAAAATTGGGAATGTTGGGTGGTGACCTACTCGGCATATTTATGCTAACATTGATATTATTTCACCTTTAGGTTTCAGATTTAGCTTCTCATTTCTCTTTGTGTGTTGGTTGATATAGGGATTAAGATTATTTTTTTATTTGATCACATTTGGGATATGGTTTATTTTTCATGATATGGTAAGATATTCCCTTTTCATCTATAGTGTGTTCAACATGTATCCCTTTACATCATCTACTTTGGAGAATTAAGATCTAACTACTTTCTATGGACAAAAAGTTGTGATATCTAATCGTCAAAGAATCCGAGTCATATGGAGGTATCTTTGATTAATTGGATATATAGGGGAGAGAGACTGGGGGTGAGTTGATAGATTTTTTATTTACATTCCTGTAATGTTTCTTCTGCTATATTTTCATATTTTCTTTGGGATGAACATTCGATGTATGTATTTTTCAACGAGTATTTTTGTTAGTGTTTTATATATTTTTTAATCTGATTCATGGAAAAAACTATTCTAAAATGTATTAGTATGATTATTAGGAACTAGTTTCTAGACCCTGGGGACCAATAATACTTTTCAAGAAAATGGAATACCAACTTTCATGCCAGTATAGATGGTAACCCAAGCTGGTTCATTAGAGTTTAGAAATGTCATTAACAAAAAAAGAAAACCAAATAGACATTTTACCCCATGATAATATAACCTAATTAAGTCCAAAATATTCTTCATTATCTCCCTAAAATTTTAAAATCAATCCATAATTTTAAAAATATATTATATAATACATTATTCATAACCTTTTAAAATGGAATATTATGAAGTGCTGAGATCAAACAATCAATAGGGGAAAACATACAACTGAGGATATCATGGGCTAAATATGGAATATATATTATGGAAGGAATAAGTATTAATCATAATTCAACAATAAACTAAAATTGAGAGCATAATATATCCTTTGATAACAATGAAAATAAATATATTCCATGGATAAAAATAAATGAATTCATAGTAAAGGAATGTATAATGTTGAACATCTTGATCTGCCCATCAAGCTCTCAGGAATTACATCATTCTTATCATTATGTTCAAGCCAAGATATCATTTTTGTAATTAAGTTCATAGTTTAGATATCTTGATTATTTTTAAAGGAACACACCAAATACCCAAATATGTTTTTCTCATGAAACATACCAATTCATCAAGGGTATCTATAACACAAGAAACCACACATCACTTTCATAAGTATAATGCATTCATAATATTATATAATGAGTATAAAATAAATAGTAAACTTTCTTGAGTAATCAATAAACATCCATATCAGAATAAAAAATATATAAATTCTCAATATTTCCCCCATAAATTAATGTATGACATCCTAGTGAACACACTTCAATCAAATGGAAGGAAATAAATAGTATTCAAAGAGGAAATGTATTTGAAGAAAAACCATGCCTACAAAAAGTTGATGTATAGGAAAGGTAAAAGTTGTGATGGGTCATTTTTATAATAGAAATAAAATTTAATTTGTGATATAGAGAAATAAGGTTTATGGTTTCAAAATAAAATTTTTCCCTTGTATTAAAGGAAAATAAAATGGATATTTACATAGATGAAAAAAATTCTTAAATAAGTATTTGAATTGTATCACACAAGAGTATATTAGGATTCAAATGTGTTGATTATGAATGTTATATCCACCAAATTATAAATAAAAAAATTAAACAATTACTTATGAGATGAAAAATCATGTAATATAAATCTCATGACTCAAAATCCTTTTGAACATGAAAATGAAAATGGAGGTGAAAACTTAAAAGATATTTTAGAAAACATTTTTAACATTGATATAAAATAAAAACATACATGTAAATTTTAAAAGTAACTTTTTTAAAGGTGAGGTGAAATATTTTTCAAAATTAAATAATCAATTTGTTTTATTAGAAAAAACTGATTTAGACTTTATAAATTCATTTATAGGTTTAGAAATTAAGAATATTATTTTAAAATGAAAAATTTTTATTATTAAATAAATTTTTATTCATGTCAAATTTTTTAAAAATTATTAATTTATTTTTAAATCATTATAAAAATTATTGATTCATTTTCAAATAATTGTGATATCATAAAATTTATAGTACTTATAGCAACAATAGTTTTCTTACATAGGGAAAATTAAATTAATTCAAAAAATATCCAAAATTAACCATTAGATTATTTCTATGTCCAAATTCGAAAAATGAGGTCTATTTATGACTATATATTTCTAGAATTTATATTTATAATTATAAAATTATTAAAATATAATGTTTTTCACAAATATGATAAAAAATACTTTATTAGAAATATACACTTTAACAAACTTTGAGTAATATATACTATGAAATAATTTCATGATATTATTATATTTATACTTATATATGTTACTCATGATTAATATTTTTTTATAGATATTTTAATTTTCCAAATAGTCAATTACTATTACAATGATAAATTACTATACAAATGTATATTTAATATTGTAACAATTATTATAAATACCTTTGATTTTTTTCATTCAAAATGAAAATATTCATTTATGGGTATATATATTTCTTTTAAAAAATAAATATTACATTCATAATATTATTTACACTTTAAAGTTTTGTTCATGGGTGTGATATTTATAGGATCCATGACCCCATTTATTTCTAAATAATTTTTCTATTGTTTATTTGTTTATAATATTCCATTGTATGTTTTTTTAATTATATATGGTGTAGTTATGCTTCATTTTTAATGTTTTGGGTTAAAGAAATAAAATGGTTTTTTATGAACTATAACTATATAAGATGAATATATATTACAAAATAAAATTTGATATAGAAAATCAAGAGTTATACATTCTCACCCCTCTAAAAATTTCATCCTCAAAATTTCAATTCATATTTAATAATAAAAATATATGATGCTAATTATATTTCATTACATCCTTACGTTCCCTTTCTGACTATTATTTTTTTATGGTTTCTCTATAGTATATTGAATAGTGAGTTGTATTGTTCCATGGATAATTATCTCTACAGTCAATGATATTTACTAGATACTCCTCATATGAGATATCATGCTCCAACTAAACCATATATGGATTTAGTACATGCGAGGTATGTGTTATTTACTTCCTAAATAGAGATATATAAAACATAATATAAACAACAAAAATGTTTTATGAGAATGAATCTTGATAGGACATAACTCCAATGTGATAAAGAATATCATTAAAGACAATGTTTCTGAGTTATAACATTCTCTTATTATCAAACCTCGTGAATATCTTTTGTGGAGATATACAAGGGAACAATTTATCAATAACCCCCTAAATTTTTTATGTTTTTAAACATATATAATTTTTTGAATCTGTACTGCTCTAATTTAGTAATAAATTTCATAAAAATTTCCTATCATATCTTAAACCATATTATATCTATATATATTTTTCTATCCAAATTAATCCTATCATGTTGTAGTTTTAAAAATATTATTCTAAAGGGTTTTATATGGAACAATCTAAATTATTGAGTGGAATATATTATAATAAAATAAATCCATTTTTGGTAGATGTTGATCCTATCCTCCTTTAATTTATGTAAGGCTTTGAGTATATATTCTATTGTATAAATGGTCCTTTTAGTTTTTTTGTCCTTATAAGGATGCTATGTTCTACTAAAGTTCATATTTATATTCATTGACTTTTGAAGACTCCTACAAAACATTGTTGTGAAAATTAGATCATGATTATATATAGCTAATAATGTTTCTCTATACACCCTCATAACATATCTAATAAACCCTTAGAAGTTAATATTGGGAGAAGTTTTCTTAAATAAAAATAAAGTGAGAAATCATTATAAGATGATCCACCATAATATATATAACATTATTTCCTTCAGATGTCTTCAAATAACCCATGGAAATGTATATGGTTATGTTCTCCAATTTAGATGATGGTATTGGAAATGGTTGCATCATCCCATCAAAATTTGGTTTTTTCAGTCAACTTATTAGAATACCAAGAACCTTGATATTTATATTATAATTTATTTTTGTATATTTTTCCACAAAAAAACTATCAAAATACTTTGAATAACTTTGTAATCCTTGGGTGGATTGAGAATTTTGATCTATGGTCATCATCTAATATCTTCCTTTTAATCTAAAACTTAGATAGTACACATTACCAATCCCTAAATTATAAGAATCCATCATTATCAATGTTTAAATTTGAGATTTTCCATTACTTTTATATTAAATTTCCTTTCAATCTCTACAATATCCCTTTAATATTTATTAATATTATTCAATATAGATGGTTAATAAATCCATCGTGCAAGGTATGGTATTTTTCATCACATTATTATTTACATTACTATCCTTTAAATGTATATTAATACTGGATCCTTGTCAGTTCACATCATGGATAAGGTTACTTTTTTTATAAAATAGAGAATCTTCTACTTTAATCTGATTTTCAGGATGGTAATAAATTGATTATTCATAGTTATTTATCATATATAACCATATTTATTTTCATATGTTGAGAACCTTATATGTAAATTTATAATTTAAGCTATTATTTTTCATATATATGTCACAATTTTATCTATAGAGATAATTCATCAAAATTTATTAGGTAATTATTACCACCACCAAATCCAGATCATGTGTCGGGTACTTTTTCAAATGTAACATCAATTACAATAAGTAATAGGAAATAATTTTATCATTTTTCTTGAGTAAACAACCCATTCAATTCATTAAGACACCAATACATATAACAAATCCTTACATATGTGAGGGTACTATGAGTATATGTTCAATGATGATTCATTTATTCATACTTAGGAAACTCTCTCCGTAATCACATATTCTTAAAAACATTACTAAATTCATAGTTTTCATTATTATTAGGATGAATAATTATTTTAAATTTCTCAAAAATCAAAAAACTATACCAAGATAATTTATATAGACTTTGAATATCTATAATATATATGGGTCTCGACTATTATTCAATCCCATTTTTTATTTTAAGGATAAAGAGAGAACTACTTACTTGTGCTAACAATCCCAAGGAATATAACTTTCTCCTTAGGTAAATTAAATTTACTATAGTTTTAATACAACTTATATTTTTTCAAAGTTACTAAATTTTACTCAAATACTTCTTATGTTCTTGCATTATTTTAGAGAATATAAGAAAATTATCTATAAATGATATCAATTTGTTTTGAGGTATTATCTAAAGACACTATTAATATAGACCAAGAATATTTCTTGAGAAATAGTGAGTCTAAATAGAATCATTATGAAATCATGGGGACCATATTATTGAAAAATAAAATCATTGGAATATCCTTTGATGATAACTTCAACTGATGACATCTCAATAAATGATATATATTTGAAAAGCACTGATCCCCCATGTGTTAAAACAAGTCATCCATCTATGATAGTGGATAATTTTTCTTTATTATTATTTTTAAGCCTATAATATTAAATATAGAGACACATTTATTGATCTTTATTTTATGAAAACATTGGGAAACACATGGACAAACACTAGGGTGTATAATATCCTTGTTGAATTTTTATTTTTATTTTTCTTTAACTCTTCTAGTTAAATTCAATACATTCTATAGGGACACTAAGATGTGGGAAACACTTTGGCTATATATTTCTTAAATAAATCAACCGCTTTATCAAGAGTAAGACCAATCTAATCATTTGAAAATACATCAAAATTTTTCCGAATAATGAGAAAATTTTCTAGAATGATTCTTTCCTTTATTTCAATCATTGGAGAAGGATCCCTATGGGAACATAACTATTGTGTCTGGACTGAAGAAGGGTAGTCAAGGTAATATTCTATCTTGAATTTTTTTTATTAAAATGTGGGGGAAATGCCTTGCAAAGACTAATCAAATCTACCAAAGACTATTGTAACTAGGTCCTTAGGTAATGTAAATAAAGGTGGTACTAGAAGAGGTCCAGACCAATATACAATGTTAAAAGTGATAAATGAAGAGCCTGGAATAGAAGGTGAGAAAACTTCAAGTGGGGTCAGTAGGTATATAGAATGTGAAGCCACAAAATTGGTCCAAAAATGAATTTCTCATAGAGAAAAGAATGGTATTACAGTAAGAATGGAAATAAATAAAGGGAGAGGTTTGGATCTCATTCTCTAGACTATTGAAGAAATGTTCAAATTAGTATTCTAGATAAATGATTTGAAGGAAGATGATAATTGAATTTATGAGTGATGTATTTTAGTGGATACAAATGAGGAGAAATGAGTGTTGGTAAATAGAAAAGACAACATTTTGGCTTGAGTATTTATGGAATGGAATATCAACTTTGAGGAATGTATACCGACATGAGAAAAGATGAAAAAACACTTTCAAGATATTATCAATGATGATCTAGATTTGCAGTTAAGCTCAATTCACTGGGAGTTATATAGGGTATACAATTCCAATAATTTTAATCTTGTCTTTAATAAATTTGTGAATTCTTTCTTTGTGTAACTATCTTTTTTTGACTCATATCGTTTATCAATTTTTCTACCAAAGTGTTTTTGAAATAAAAATTTATATTTGAGGATATCATTGAATAAATAACTAGAGTATCAGTCAATAGTTCTTTTTCAAGATATTTCTCTATAGTAGTGATAAAATTGGATCATATTAGTTCTTTTTTATTTAGAGTTTTTTTTCATTAGTTATCCTATGTTACATTTTCATTGGTTCATTGACACATATAGTTTCCATGTCCCTTGTAGTTGAAACATTATACCATGTGTGGTGGGTTGGATTGAACCATGATTTTTTCCCTTATATTGAATGTAATAAGAATCTCACTTTTTCATTTATAAGATTTATTCTCTTCTTCCCCATAGTAGAAACATTTACCCATTACTTTGAGGAAATTAATTGGGTGATTCATACCAAACTATTAACATGTGGGTAGTTTAATTATATTTCCTTAGTTAGAATTATCAGTTAAACATTTATTATTAAAGTACTTTCATTTTGTTAATCTCTATTCATATAATTCCGTTTTGATTCACTAATAATTCTTTCCACTTGAAGGGAACATAAATCAATATATTTATATCTATTTAATAATTAAATTTTTATATATTTTTAAAAAATATGTTTTACTCCTCCAAATAAACTGTCAATATTACATTTGGGGTTAATAAAAAATATATATGTATAACATAAAATAATTTTTAATTTTTTCCTCATAATAACGAATTGAATTATCATCTCTTTTGTTAATTCCATTAAATTCAATCTATATTTTTATAAATTGAGTGAGAAATATTTGTATCAAAAAATATTTATTTGATTTCTTCCCATTTTATTGCGTCGATATCATCATTTAGATTCTTATTACTGACCAAATATTTAACCATGATTGACTTTTAATTCAAGAAAATATATAAATAGGATAAATTTCTCTTTATAAGATCATTAGAGGATAGTGAATATTATCTCAATTGAATTAATCCAATCTTTGTGACTAGGGAATCATCCATTCCTCTAAAATATGGTGGTAATTGTAAATTAAATGAATCAACACCAACTTGTTTTCTCATAAGAGATAAAGACACTCCATATGGTTAAAGTTATTATGTATAATATGATTCTAGTTACAATGTAATTAAATGAGGTTCTTGACTCCTATAGGAACTGGGGGAGGTGAGGTGTTGGCCTTCTATTCCTCCTTCGGCATTGGCACCACAATCCAGGATGATGCCCAGGCTCTTCTCACTGGGCTTTCCATGTGCATCCAGGAGAATGTGGTCATTTATGAGGTGGAGGTTGACTCCTTGATTTTCTATTATTCCTTGAAACGAGATTGTTCAGTACCTTGGTCTATTGACTACAGTTTCAGGAAATGCCTTGGTATTCTTCGACACAACATTCAAGTGTCCCACACCTGCCGCGAGGGGAACAAGGTTGTGGATTATTTGGCATCCATGGCCGATCATGGGTCTACCAATAGTTTTCTTTTTCAGTTTAACAGCTTAAAGCTGGAATGCGTTAATTTGATCAGAGGGGATGCCCTTGGTTTACATTACTATAGACCCCATAGTTTGTCTTATTGTATTGTTTCACTCTTTAATAAAAATTTGATTTGGATGGATGGTTCTTGACTCCCACTCCCATCATATTTGGTATCTCAATAGGAAAAACATTACATCCTCCAACAGCCTAAAGGACATCACTTTTATTAATTTTTGATAATCCACCCTTCAAGCGGTGAGGTGGAACCCTTACAAGGCACATAGGTGTAAGTATTACATAGTCTGTAGGCCTTAGAGGAATTCATTGACCATAGGCTTCAAACATTACATACAACCCAGAATAACTACTTGTAACTTCTCCTTCCCATCATCATAATCATGAAATCATATCTCCACCTTTGCATGGCTGTTCGGCTAGGATTTACTATGAATACAAAGGCTTGTCCCGATGGCAGGTGCCATACCCTCTCATTCTTGCAATCCATTTAGCTTCTGCTATGGTGAAAGCTCCTCGCTCATCCTCCTTCTGAAGCTTGTTCCATGTAGGTTGTCTGGTTTGAATCTACACTTAAGGTGGCCAAAAAGCCTTGAGGTGGCCCGAAGGTCTTACTGAACCGATGGCCTGGGTGGCCCAAAGACCTTAAAGGAGTCGAGGACCAAATCGGTGGCCCGAAGGCCCAAACGAGGGAATATTTCTGGCTGCTATAGTGCCAAACAATGCCTGCTACAGTTCCTACTATAGTACCTACTATAGTACTACACAGTTCCTGCTATAGTACTTTCTACAGTAAGGCTACAGTACTGCTATAGTCCTGCTACAGTACCGGAAATTATCCTCTGCCTGGATTTGATCTCGGGTCGCTTGGATGTACTTAAGGAGTCCTCACCAACTGGGCTGAGGCTCATGTACGAAAAACCCTTACATATCCCGTCACATTGGTTATTGAAATGATTTCTCATATTACTTTAAATTTACTAAATATGAAAATTTAATGATGTGAATAATCATTTTAATATGAATATAGAAAAAAATTAATCAACAAAGAAATAATAGCTAATGAATTACATATATATCCAAGATTATGACCTTATTATTTTAAATCATGGAAATTTATGTTGTATTTTTTGTTCATGATGTGATGAAGTATTTTTTTACATTTACTTTCCATATGGAAATATATTTTTGGTGAATATATGTTCTTGAGGCTGCATCTTTGACTTCATCATCTTGAAAGGATCAAGACAAATTTGAAAGTTATTTTTGATAATTGATGATGTGATCTTCAATAATAAAACATGTTTTGGTGGATGAACATGCACTTATGAACTATAAGATAGAAGTGTTTTTGAGATATATGAGGATGTATCAAAATAATTAAATAAGGATTTAAATTTAATTGAATAAATTTTGTTTTTCCATTGTTAAAGTGGAAATGTGTAAAAGTCACCAATGTATAGTTCCTACATAGAGTGAAGATGTAGTTTTCATAATAAAGATAGTGTCATACCATAAGATTTGTGGAGCTAATATAGAGTTTACAAATACAATCTAGACATCTGATATATAGTTCATCTACACAATTTATTTTTAGATAAATGGTATTGGGAATTATCCTACACAATTGTGAGATGTAAAACATGTACTATATTTGATATGTTTAAATCATTATAGAAAATTGAAAAAGTCAATTCATCTACCCAAGATATATTTAATCCATGCAGAAGATATTTGACATACACTGACGCCATTTATTCAATGATGATGATACATTATCAATGGTTTGGAGATTTAGGACACACATATAAACATTTCATCTATGTATTAGATATTTGAGAAATTATTTGGAAGTTTTATCCAGTTGTAAGAGATTTTAATTTTTCAAAAATTTATAAAAGGAAAATTTCATATTGTGTATGAGATTCTGGTAGGACATAAGAAATTTGAGAAGGGAATAAATATCCCTTATGATATTTCTATACTTGTATGATATTTATATTTATATATAATTTTGAAGAAATTTTCTAATAAAATAAAGTGATGTGATTAAATTGTTCTTAATTGATAAAATATACAGATCATATTTGGGTCATGAATTAAGAATTGATGAAGAAAGTATAGGGTTTGGGAGGAGATAGTTTTGTATAAAATATAATATTATAGGAGGCATAGTATAATAATGTTTTTGATCTATGTAAAATGAGAAGAAGAATCACACCACACCATGGTTTATTTTCTATGGTCATTTTAGTGATCATTTCAGATGAGAATACTAGCTGTGAGAAAGAATTATGTAGACTAAATAATTTTCTAAACCTGGTGACTATTTTTCAAAGACATAGAATCTAATTTTTTTCTAAATACTAACATGGGGTTTTCCACACCACATGATAATATTACCAAGTGGTCCATAATAGATAATGCACATGTGTATGGATATTTTCAAGAGTTTAAAGATGTGGATTTCATGGAAACTAATGATGTGATATATTATCATGTCATAAATATGGAAATATGACCATGTTTTTTAAAATAAAATGGAATAATTGATCTCGAATCAATATAAGTTTAAAAGGATAATGACAATTTGGAGACAATTGAATGATTTAAGTTGGAATGTTACCCCAGTATCTAAAGATCAAGGAGTATCAATATTTGATATATGGGAAATATTATTCATAATATGGTGAATATAAATCTGTTGGTACTGAGTAAGATGGAGAGTTGAGAATATTACAAGAGAAATCAAGAACAATATCTAATAGTATACTAAAATCATGATACTTTCTAGTTTTAAGAGAGAAGAAACATATAAAGCTGGGGGTTCAAACATAAGAGATGATGAACTCATACCTAAGTCCATAGAAGAGTGATGAAAAAATGGAGTAATGAAATCCTGAGTTTGGTTTGACACTTGAATACTTATTCAAGAGACTATCTAAGTTATTCAATAAGTATATGTGAAGACAAATTAATCTAGCCTATCTATAGAGGATGATTAATTTATAAGTTGTATAGATGCAAGAAGGTGTAAGTTGAGATTTTTAATCATTTGGATCAATATTATAGGGAATATTTAGTGGATGATGTGTATAACCCATTAATACTGATTTATGTGTATAACTAATCAAGGAGTGATTATTTACAATTGGGGAATATAACTGACCATGACATAAGAATAAGTGGCATGGGGGGGGGGGTATAACCAGAGATGAATAGATTATCAACTTTTGGGTGATACAACCAATTACTTGAGAAGATAGGTGATTTGTGGGGTATAACCAAACTCAATCCCATGGGACTCAACATTAATTGTAATGAATTTCAAGATTATAGTGTATAATTGATATGTTGTGTTGTCTAATCAATTTCAGTAAGATGTAGGACTTTATTCCAAACTTTGAATATATTTTATGATAAAATATATATATATTTAATAAATATGAGGTGTGACTAAGATTTAATGTATTGTAGGATCAAGGATTTAACTATCCATTAATTTTGATGAAAAACATAAAGAATTATCATTAAAATAAAAAAAATATTCACCCGTCCTCTATTTAGAGATCCATACAGACTTGCATACATCAAGTGGTATCAAAAAAATATTCTTTACGAAGATCTGATTTGTGAAAATCCAAGAAATTAAAATATTTCCTTTTAGAATAAATATTTTTTTGGCATAATTTATACACAATTTTAAACTTACACTACATACGACACTGCATTAACTTGCGTTACACGCTAGACCGAGTTTTACGAGCTTTTAATGGAGATCTTTTTTTAAAACTAAATTATGACATATTTATGAATTTTATTTTTATAAATAAACATTATTTTTGAATTTTAAAATGTCAAAACTATCTTAGAGTGAATTTTGGGGATTTTTATGAGAAACATTATTTTTTGATGAATAGTGACAATTACTTCTATTTAGTTAAAAACAAACTTTTCATTTAAATAATTATTAATGATGAATTATATTTTAGATTTGTTTTAGAGTCACATTAGATCAATTATACATCAATTTATACAATTAATTTCATTAGAATCAATTTTACTTTGATATTGGATATAAAAACATAATAAACTTTTGAACATTTTTCTACTTTAAAACCCGTTATTTCTCCCCATCAGTGGGATTACAATTAATCTTAATTTTCTCACTTCTATGATTTGAATTTTAAAAATACAACATACAAAGATGTAATTAATATGATATTTTTTCTCTAATAAGATCAACTTAATGTTTTGACCAAATTGATTAGTGAATGCGATTATATTTAATTTTTGTGGTTTAGGTATGATTAAGCTTAATAAGGTAATAAACCGTAATATTAAAAAGAAAAATGACCTAGAAACTTGTCCAAAGTCCATTGGATTATAATAATTTGACAATTTACCCAATGTTTTTTATAAATATATGGTTTATTGGGATTTTATTAAATGGAATTTACCTATATCAAATGTTAAGTGAGGAAAAAGGCAAAAAAGGGAAATTTCATTACCTTTAACATTTATAAAATTTTGAGATATGTAAAGGACATAATATTTTAGGTTATATATATATTTTAATATATATGGTATATTGTTATTATATTAATTTATCAATAATTTTTAGGGATGGTTTTGTTACATAAAATGATTAAGAAACACCAATGTAGTGATTATTTAGTTAATAATTAACTAAAATAAATGATACTATAAATATTAAAAGTGAAGTTAATTGATTAAATTATTGTATTTATTAATTTTTTAGATGAATATAACATGTTACACACATTTAAACATAATATATTTTAATTACAATGAAATGTTTATATTTTAAAATTAAAATTAAATAAATAATGTTAAAATTCATATTATTGTTATTTTGCAATAAATGAAATTTATTAAATAATTGAAAATTAATAAAAGTCTTAAATTATGACATGTTATTTTTAATAGTTAATAAATATTAAATATGGTCTATTAATGGACTAATTAAACTTTTATAATTAACATATTGTCCCATATACTGTTAAAATGTTGTCAATATGGTGTTGGTTTAATTAGTGTTTTAACGCATCACAAGCACTTGTTGTAAAATTAATTTTCTAAACAGATGAGAATTTTATTTTATAAAGTATATATAATATTAATAATTCATTTTCTATGAATTTTATAATAAATATAACTTTAATTTATTCTTAATGGTTAAATTAATTTGGTTTGAAAACTAGATGCTTTAATAAAAACTAAAATGATAAAATTGGGGGATCTTGGAAGTTAGGGAACCAAATAATTAAAATACACATATTTTTTGGTGGATGAGGTGTTTTAAGATCGTTGATATACTTTAATCCATTATCTATACATTTT
>CAUJRU010004338.1:12500-18507 GCA_963277665.1 Viscum album | reverse complement strand
TTTGTGTCCTAAGAGACTCACACCAACAGGGTAACGATTTCCATGGTTCATTATTGGACAAGTTGGGGTGCCTTCCTCCTCAGTCATGCCTTGGGTGATGATGTTCATAAGGGTGGCTTGAGAATGTGTATCTACTGTTTCTGCAAGATACACGAGCGTCATGCGGAGGTGATGACTCATTAAGGGGAATCCTGTCGATTTGGGAAGATGGTTGGGGCTTGTGTTGGGGTCTGAGTGGTCTGCTCAGTCATACCTCAAACATTGCAGATGTGGTTGGTGATGCTACCTGGCTGATCCTTCCATTAGTCATATGCTTGTCTCAAAGATCAGGTTGTGCATGTACAAAGGACAAACTAATCGAACAGAATTGAATGTTCGGGACGACGGTTTGGGCTTGTGTTGGGGTCTGAGTGGTCAGCTCAGTCATACCCCAAACAATGCAGATGTTGTTGGTGATGCTACATGGCTGATCCTTCCACTAGTCATATGCCTGTCTCAAAGATCAGGTCCCGCATGTAAAGGACAAACTAATCGAAAGATGGTGATACTGTGACGGGTCTCATTAAATCAGTGCCAGGGGTGACTTTCTCCTCGGTTATATCTCAAGCGAAGAATCCCCAGGTGGGTGAGCTCCACCTAGAAGACCCTCACTTGTCCCTTTGGAGTTCTCCCTGTTGGTAGTGGAATTTTTTTGGTGCTGATGTAGGGGCCCCGTCTATATGCTTGGGTTGAATTCTCTCGCACAATTGCGGTTCCGTCTTCCAAGGGCTTGCTAAAAAGACAATGCGATACTAGACAGATATAACTTGGATGGGATGATGATAGATGAGCATGGTTGGTGTCCTGGTTCTTGGTTAAAAGTTTCGCAACGGTGGTTGAGTTCTTTTGAATGGTGGGATGTGGGGGGTGCGGCGGGACATAGGGCCTCCGTTCCTGTCATGACTCCTTTTCCTCAACGTCCCTGGAGCGTTGTGGGTTCGTCTGCTTAAAATCTGCCTCATGGCGGTTGAGTTCCTTCGGAAGGTGGGATGTGGGAGGCATGGCGGTGGGACGCTGTAATTCCTTTTCCTCACCGGTGGGATGTGGGGGGCATTGGAAAGAATGGGTTTTTGCCCAGTCTCATGCCGTGCCCGCCTTTTTCCTCACCTTTCATGGAGCGTTGCGGTTCGGGCTTGCTTAAAAGGCCACCTGTCGGTGGCGGAGTTCCTTGGATGGTGGGATGTGGGAGGCATGGTGGGTTGGTGTTCCTTTGTCGTCCCTCGACGCTCCTGCCCTTCCCTCGCCTTCTCTAGAGCAGTGCGGCTTGGCTTGCTTAAAAGCCGCCTCAGGGTGGTTGAGTTGTTGCGGATGGTGGGATGTGGGAGGCGCGGCGGGATTGGGTTTTTGCCCCGTCCCCTGACGTGCCTGCCTTTTCCTCCCCGTCTGTGGAGCATTGCGGGCTGGGTGCTTAAATACCGCCTCACGGTTTGTGGGATCCTGTGGATGGTGGGATGTGGGCGGCGCGGCGGGACATAGGACCCCCGTACCTACCCTGACTCCTTTTCCTTGACGTCTCTTGAGCGTTGCTGGTTCGTCTGCTTAAAAGCTGCCTCATGGCGGTTGAGTTCCTACGGAATGTGAGATGTGGGAGGCACGGCGGGATGGGGGTTTCCCTCCTCATCCCCTGACGTTCCTACCTTTTTCCTCACTGGTGGGATGTGGGGGGTATGGGCGGGATTGGGTTGTTTCCCCGTCCTGTCGTACCCACCTTTTTCCTCACCTTTCATGGAGCGTTGCGGGTCGGGCTATGCTTAAAAGCCACCGAGTGTGGTTGAGTTCTTGCAGATGTTGGGATGTGGGAGGCATGGTGGGATTGGGTTCCTTTGTCGTCCCTTGCTGTACCGCCTTTTCCTCACCTTCTCTGGAGCGTTGTGGAATTTTGGTAGTGGTTCAAGCGCGAAACTGTCGGTATCACCAGGATGCAAGAGCGTGCTCCTAAATTTCTCATTCAGCGATATTTCATGCGAACCATAGCAAGCTGCCTTGGGCAATGATTGGTGGGAGTGCTTTGCTCAACGCATTGTCGGGGCCACGTGCGAGTTATTTGGGTCCTAAGAAACTCACACCAACAGGGTGACGATTTCCATGGTTCATTATTGGACAAGTTGGGGTGCCTTCCTCCTCAGTCATGCCTTGGGTGATGATGTTCATAAGGGTGGCTTGAGAATGTGTATCTACTGTTTCTGCAAGATACACGAGCGTCATGCGGAGGTGATGACTCATTAAGGGGAATCCTGTCGATTTGGGAAGATGGTTGGGGCTTGTGTTGGGGTCTGAGTGGTCTGCTCAGTCATACCTCAAACATTGCAGATGTGGTTGGTGATGCTACCTGGCTGATCCTTCTATTAGTCATATGCTTGTCTCAAAGATCAGGTTGTGCATGTACAAAGGACAAACTAATCGAACAGAATTGAATGTTCGGGACGACGGTTTGGGCTTGTGTTGGGGTCTGAGTGGTCAGCTCAGTCATACCCCAAACAATGCAGATGTTGTTGGTGATGCTACATGGCTGATCCTTCCACTAGTCATATGCCTGTCTCAAAGATCAGGTCCCGCATGTAAAGGACAAACTAATCGAAAGATGGTGATACTGTGACGGGTCTCATTAAATCAGTGCCAGGGGTGACTTTCTCCTCGGTTATATCTCAAGCGAAGAATCCCCAGGTGGGTGAGCTCCACCTAGAAGACCCTCACTTGTCCCTTTGGAGTTCTCCCTGTTGGTAGTGGAATTTTTTTGGTGCTGATGTAGGGGCCCCGTCTATATGCTTGGGTTGAATTCTCTCGCACAATTGCGGTTCCGTCTTCCAAGGGCTTGCTAAAAAGACAATGCGATACTAGACAGATATAACTTGGATGGGATGATGATAGATGAGCATGGTTGGTGTCCTGGTTCTTGGTTAAAAGTTTCGCAACGGTGGTTGAGTTCTTTTGAATGGTGGGATGTGGGGGGTGCGGCGGGACATAGGGCCTCCGTTCCTGTCATGACTCCTTTTCCTCAACGTCCCTGGAGCGTTGTGGGTTCGTCTGCTTAAAATCTGCCTCATGGCGGTTGAGTTCCTTCGGAAGGTGGGATGTGGGAGGCATGGCGGTGGGACGCTGTAATTCCTTTTCCTCACCGGTGGGATGTGGGGGGCATTGGAAAGAATGGGTTTTTGCCCAGTCTCATGCCGTGCCCGCCTTTTTCCTCACCTTTCATGGAGCGTTGCGGTTCGGGCTTGCTTAAAAGGCCACCTGTCGGTGGCGGAGTTCCTTGGATGGTGGGATGTGGGAGGCATGGTGGGTTGGTGTTCCTTTGTCGTCCCTCGACGCTCCTGCCCTTCCCTCGCCTTCTCTAGAGCAGTGCGGCTTGGCTTGCTTAAAAGCCGCCTCAGGGTGGTTGAGTTGTTGCGGATGGTGGGATGTGGGAGGCGCGGCGGGATTGGGTTTTTGCCCCGTCCCCTGACGTGCCTGCCTTTTCCTCCCCGTCTGTGGAGCATTGCGGGCTGGGTGCTTAAATACCGCCTCACGGTTTGTGGGATCCTGTGGATGGTGGGATGTGGGCGGCGCGGCGGGACATAGGACCCCCGTACCTACCCTGACTCCTTTTCCTTGACGTCTCTTGAGCGTTGCTGGTTCGTCTGCTTAAAAGCTGCCTCATGGCGGTTGAGTTCCTACGGAATGTGAGATGTGGGAGGCACGGCGGGATGGGGGTTTCCCTCCTCATCCCCTGACGTTCCTACCTTTTTCCTCACTGGTGGGATGTGGGGGGTATGGGCGGGATTGGGTTGTTTCCCCGTCCTGTCGTACCCACCTTTTTCCTCACCTTTCATGGAGCGTTGCGGGTCGGGCTATGCTTAAAAGCCACCGAGTGTGGTTGAGTTCTTGCAGATGTTGGGATGTGGGAGGCATGGTGGGATTGGGTTCCTTTGTCGTCCCTTGCTGTACCGCCTTTTCCTCACCTTCTCTGGAGCGTTGTGGAATTTTGGTAGTGGTTCAAGCGCGAAACTGTCGGTATCACCAGGATGCAAGAGCGTGCTCCTAAATTTCTCATTCAGCGATATTTCATGCGAACCATAGCAAGCTGCCTTGGGCAATGATTGGTGGGAGTGCTTTGCTCAACGCATTGTCGGGGCCACGTGCGAGTTATTTGGGTCCTAAGAAACTCACACCAACAGGGTGACGATTTCCATGGTTCATTATTGGACAAGTTGGGGTGCCTTCCTCCTCAGTCATGCCTTGGGTGATGATGTTCATAAGGGTGGCTTGAGAATGTGTATCTACTGTTTCTGCAAGATACACGAGCGTCATGCGGAGGTGATGACTCATTAAGGGGAATCCTGTCGATTTGGGAAGATGGTTGGGGCTTGTGTTGGGGTCTGAGTGGTCTGCTCAGTCATACCTCAAACATTGCAGATGTGGTTGGTGATGCTACCTGGCTGATCCTTCCATTAGTCATATGCTTGTCTCAAAGATCAGGTTGTGCATGTACAAAGGACAAACTAATCGAACAGAATTGAATGTTCGGGACGACGGTTTGGGCTTGTGTTGGGGTCTGAGTGGTCAGCTCAGTCATACCCCAAACAATGCAGATGTTGTTGGTGATGCTACATGGCTGATCCTTCCACTAGTCATATGCCTGTCTCAAAGATCAGGTCCCGCATGTAAAGGACAAACTAATCGAAAGATGGTGATACTGTGACGGGTCTCATTAAATCAGTTCCAGGGGTGACTTTCTCCTCGGTTATATCTCAAGCGAAGAATCCCCAGGTGGGTGAGCTCCACCTAGAAGACCCTCACTTGTCCCTTTGGAGTTCTCCCTGTTGGTAGTGGAATTTTTTTGGTGCTGATGTAGGGGCCCCGTCTATATGCTTGGGTTGAATTCTCTCGCACAATTGCGGTTCCGTCTTCCAAGGGCTTGCTAAAAAGACGATGCGATACTAGACAGATATAACTTGGATGGGATGATGATAGATGAGCATGGTTGGTGTCCTGGTTCTTGGTTAAAAGTTTCTCAACGGTGGTTGAGTTCTTTTGAATGGTGGGATGTGGGGGGTGCGGCGGGACATAGGGCCTCCGTTCCTGTCATGACTCCTTTTCCTCAACGTCCCTGGAGCGTTGTGGGTTCGTCTGCTTAAAATCTGCCTCATGGCGGTTGAGTTCCTTCGGAAGGTGGGATGTGGGAGGCATGGCGGTGGGACGCTGTAATTCCTTTTCCTCACCGGTGGGATGTGGGGGGCATTGGAAAGAATGGGTTTTTGCCCAGTCTCATGCCGTGCCCGCCTTTTTCCTCACCTTTCATGGAGCGTTGCGGTTCGGGCTTGCTTAAAAGGCCACCTGTCGGTGGCGGAGTTCCTTGGATGGTGGGATGTGGGAGGCATGGTGGGTTGGTGTTCCTTTGTCGTCCCTCGACGCTCCTGCCCTTCCCTCGCCTTCTCTAGAGCAGTGCGGCTTGGCTTGCTTAAAAGCCGCCTCAGGGTGGTTGAGTTGCTGCGGATGGTGGGATGTGGGAGGCGCGGCGGGATTGGGTTTTTGCCCCGTCCCCTGACGTGCCTGCCTTTTCCTCCCCGTCTGTGGAGCATTGCGGGCTGGGTGCTTAAATACCGCCTCACGGTTTGTGGGATCCTGTGGATGGTGGGATGTGGGCGGCGCGGCGGGACATAGGACCCCCGTACCTACCATGACTCCTTTTCCTCGACGTCTCTTGAGCGTTGCTGGTTCGTCTGCTTAAAAGCTGCCTCATGGCGGTTGAGTTCCTACGGAATGTGAGATGTGGGAGGCACGGCGGGATGGGGGTTTCCCTCCTCATCCCCTGACGTTCCTACCTTTTTCCTCACTGGTGGGATGTGGGGGGTATGGGCGGGATTGGGTTGTTTCCCCGTCCTGTCGTACCCACCTTTTTCCTCACCTTTCATGGAGCGTTGCGGGTCGGGCTATGCTTAAAAGCCACCGAGTGTGGTTGAGTTCTTGCAGATGTTGGGATGTGGGAGGC
>CAUJRU010004338.1:0-2500 GCA_963277665.1 Viscum album | reverse complement strand
CATATCTTGTTGGGTCCGGTATGTAACGTCCATGACCACCTAAATAGAATTCGTTTCATGCGTGAGGACCCGCTCTGGACATGGGGTTGTCTTCTCGGCGGTGGTCGACGACACGCGGGACGGATGCCATGACGTGCCGGCGGCCTTCATGTGCCTAAGGGGTCACGTCGGTGGCCGTTCCTATGGTTTCATAGCTCTTTTAGGGCAACTCGCGTTGTCTTTCATGAGCTGGGGTGCCCTCTGGGTGGTCTAAACCACTCAGTATGTCTCCTCGTCAGTGCTGATGTTTCCTGGTGGGATAGCTGTAAATGCATAAATGTCTCTTTAGGGGGGTAGTGGTCGGCGACCCCCCCTGGGCGTGGGTCTTGTCCTGCGTGCCTCGAGCCACCCAGTGACATGCCCACGGACATGGAAAAATGGCCTCTAGACAATGCCATCAATGCGTGATGATTCGTCCGGTGCTTGGGGCTTGTCTTCTCCGGGGTAGTGCGCCTTAAAAGCTTTGACAATGAGCCGGGGTTCGTCGCGTGTGAGGTCCTACGTACCGACAATCGCGTGGAGACAATGCCATCCGAGTGAGACGATTTGAAGGGGCCTCGAGGCTTGTCTTGGTGGATGCGGGGTGCCTTGAAAGGAAGGACGCCGAGCTGGGGTTTGTCATATGTTGTTGGGTTCGGTATGTAACGACACCGACCACCTAAAGAGAATTCATTTCATGCGTGAGGACCCGCTCTGGACATGGGGTCTGTCTTCTCGGCGGTGGTCGACGATACGCGGGAAGGATGCCATGACGTGTCGGCGGCCTTCACGTGCCTAAGGGGTCACGTCGGTTGCCGTTCCTATGGTTTCATAGCTCTTTTAGGGCAACACGTGTTGTCTTTCATGCGCTGCGGTTCCCTCTGGGTGGTCTGAACCACTCAGTATGTCTCCTCGTCAGTGCTGATGTTTCCTGGTGGGAGAGCTGGAAATGCAGAAATGTCTCTTTAGGGGGGGAGTGGTCGGCGACCCCCCCTGGGCGTGGGTCTTGTCCTGCGTGCCCAGAGCCACCCAGTGACATGCCCACAGACATGGAAAAATGGCCTCTAGATGATTCCTCCTGTGCTTGGGGCTTGTCTTGCCCGCGGTAGTGCCCCATAAAAGCGATGACAATGAGACGGGGTTCGTCGCGTGTCAGGTCCGACGAACTGACAATCGCGTGGAGACAAAGCCATCCGAGTGAGACGATTTGAAGTGGCCTCGGGGCATGTCTTGGTGGATGCGACGTGCCTTGAAAGGAAGGACGTCGAGGTGGGGTTTTTCATATGTTGTTGGGTCCTGTATGTAATTACAATTACCACCTAAAGAGAATTCTTTTCATGAGTGAGGACCCGCTCTGGACATGGGGCGTGTCTTCTCGGCGGTGATCGACGATACGCGGGATGGATGCCATGACTTGTCGGTGGCCTTCATGTGCATAAGGGGTCACGTCGGTGGCCCTTCCTATGGTTTCATAGCTCTTTTAGGGCAACACGTGTTGTCTTTCATGCGCTGTGGTGCCCTCAGGGTGGTCTAAACCCATCAGTATGTCTCCTCGTCAGTGTTGATGTTTCCTGGTGGGATAGCTGGAAATGCATAAATGTCTCTTTAGGGGGGGAGTGGTCGGCGACCCCCCTGGGCGTGGGTCTTGTCCTGCGTGCCTAGAGCCACCCAATGACATGCCCAGTGACATGGAAAATGGCATCGACGCAATGCCCTGAATTCCTGATGATTCTTCCCGTGCTAGGGTCTTGTCTTGCCCGAGGTGGTGCGCCATAAAACCGATGACAATGAGATGGGTGGGGTTTGTCGCCTGTGAGATCCTACGGACTGACAATCGCGTCCAGACAATGGAATCCTAGTGAGGCGATTTGAAGGGGCCTCGGGGCCCGTCTTGGTGCGTGCGGCGTGCCTTGAAAGGAAGGACGTTGAGGTGGGGTTTGTCATATGTTGTTGTGTCCGGTATGTAAAGACAATGACCACCTAAAGAGAATTCATTTCATGCGTGAGGACCCGCTCTGGACATGGGTCCTGTCTCCTCGGCGGTGTTGGACGATACGCGGGACGGATGCCATGACGTGTCGGCGGCCTTCATGTGCCTAAGGGGCCACGTCGGTGTCCCTTCCTATGGTTTCATAGCCCTTTTAGGGCAACACGTGTTGCCTTTCATGCGCTGCGGTTCCCTCTGGGTGGTCTAAACCACTCAGTATGTCTCCTCGTCAGTGTTGATGTTTCCTGGTGGAATAGCTGGAAATGCATAAATGTCTCTTTAGGGGGGGAGTGGTCGGCGACCCCCCCTGGGCGTGGGTCTTGTCCTGCGTGCCGAGAGCCACCCACAGACATGCCCAGTGACATGGAAAATGGCATCGACGCAATGCCATGAATTCCTGATGATTCGTCCCGTGCTTGGGGCTTGTCTTGCCCGAGGTAGTGCGCCCTAAAAACGATGGCAATGAGACGGGGTTTGTCGCATGTGCGATCCTGC